>JAQQST010001685.1:0-11975 GCA_028646485.1 Cryptoprocta ferox | reverse complement strand
TGGCCTCCACTGTGGTGAATGCTGATGGAGGCCAGTTGCTGCCTTCCCCGGACCTCAACCTTTGGTCCTTACCTTGACCAGCTTCCTTGAGGAACGTGAGCCATCCCTGGCTGCTGACACCCAGGACCAGGGAGCACAATAGGATGCCCACGAAAAGCTTCATCCTGCTGCAGAGTCAAGGAGACACACAAGGAGGACACATTATTGGTTTGGTTTGGTTTTTGGGGGAGTCATGTGGATGCATACCTGTATTCCAGAACTGAACCACACTCAGTATTACCTATATCTAATTATCAATACACACACATACATACATAGACATGTATGTGTACATAACACCCGTGTATACACATGTGTGTATAAATGCATAGGGAGAGAGAAGTAGGCAATGTGTGTATATATATGTAGGCAGGTGGCACACCGATACATAGAGAATTCCAGAGGGTCCCGTTCCCCGATTCATTTGCCCCATAGGAATCCCAGTATGAAGGATTGCACTGCATGTCTAATATAATCCACATTCCATTTCAGTCGTCCCCTATGAGCCCTGAAACCCACTGTCCAGAAAGTTTCCAAGGAGGCCCTTGGGGATTTTGTGACCAGGTACCCGTCTGTAAAATGAGGAAAGTGAGACAACACATACGTATTTGCAGAACGCCTGCTCTACCCATCCATGAACTCCCGCAGAGGAAGTGCACGACTAAATCCCAATCCAAGAAAGTCTTCACATCTGGGGAATTCGAATTGCCAGGAAAGTAGATACAGGAAGGAAGCCGAGAGCTGGGACACAGCACATGAATGCCAATGGGTAGGAGAATCTGCAAAGAAGGAAAGTGTTGGAAAGTTCTAGCGCCTCACCTTTGGCTGTCCCGAGGCTCCTGGTGAGGCTGAGCTGCCCGTGCCTCCTGCCTGTGAGTGCAGATGGCATTATATATACTGACACTCCCCTGGGGACGGGTGGACAAGCAGGTTGGAAGCAAAACACTGAGATTTGGGAAATTCCTCTTGGCCAGAACACAGCATACAGAACATCGGACTCCTTCATGCCCATCTACTTTCCCAGGTTGTGCAATCTGGCAGCTTTCAGGCATGTAGCAAACTTGGAAATTTCTGCCTGTTTCCAGTGTCACTCCTGGTAAGAAAGGTTTTCTTCCCCACACAATAGTGTATTGAGAGTTGCTGTGAAGTGTATTCAAAATGATAAAAGAGATTTGATTGCCTAAAGAATGAGAGAACAAAGGCAAATGCAGGAGCAGAATGGGCTCCATTAAAGGGGTAGTGAAGGATACAGCCTGGACCCCAGGGAGCAGGAGTTGGAGAGGAAGGACAGACATGCAGGAAAATGAAGCTTCCAGCACCCAGTGGGGTGGACTCAACCCTGGAAAAGGGAGTCTTCCATGATCAGTTGCTATGGTAGCTGTAATGGCAGGTTACAAATGAGGAACTCAGTGTAGAAATGTGATACAGTGTGATATAGAAAGGACACATTATAAAAAATGGTCAGGAAAGGGGCTCCTGGGTGACATAATCGGTTAAGGGTCCAACTCATGATTTCAGCTCAGGTTATGATCTCATGGCTCATGAGTTCAAGCCCCGTGTTGGGCTCTGCGCTGACAGTACAGACTCTACCTGGGATTCTCTCTCTCCCTCCCTCTCTCTGCCTTTCTCTTTCTCTCAAAAATAAATAACTAAACATTTTTTAAGAAATGATCAGGAAATAACACACCAGCTGCTGAATGATCAGACCTGAAGATTCAGGAAGGGTGCAGAGAAAGCTGGGATGCTGCCCAAGTTGGGCGGCTGTGATGATACAGCTGTTTGAGCTGGAAAAGCAGGACTGGGCTTCACTATGGAAGTCGAGGAAGATTGTGTTGGGAAGAAATTGCACGCAGGTGCTATCAGCCTGGTGGAGGCCATGGTCCTCTTACCTACCTATGACTGACCCTTCACCACAAAGGGAAAGTTTCAGGTCATTGGATTTCCCTAGAGAAGAGAGGGTGATGCATGTGTACTGTGGTAGCAATGATGGGGGACCCAGAAGTCAGACTTGCATCCAGTGTCCTTCCCCAGGCCTAGGGCTGGACGCCTGGGGACGGCAATAGAGCAAGGAAGGCCCAGCCCAGGGAGCTCACGGATTCTTCCCTGCATGTGTCTGGGAGAAGAGGAATATGAGCAGACACTGGAGTTGCTCGTGCCTCCAAGCTGATGCAGGCAAATCCTAGACACTGGACAGCGCAGATCTGGGAAGATGGTGAATCACAGCCAGGAAGGAGGTAGGCCCCGTGCTCCACCAGTCACCCAGAGAAGAAGCAGGATGTGGACCTGGGATTTGTTACAGGTCAGGAGGAGTTCTGAGCAGGACATGGCAGAGGGGAGGCTGACCCAGGATGAAGCAAATCAGTCAAGGACTGCACTGGTGTGAGGACATCTTAGGCTTAGATTGGAGCCTGCCACACTGGGAGTGATGCCTCTCTCTGGGTCTGGCCATATGTTAATTCTTGTATGTACAATGAGACGAATGTTGTAGGGCAGATGTCTGTCAGAGGATCTGTGTCCCTGTGGTTCTTATCCAAGGCAATGCTAAGTGACATTTGGATATTCTGCATACAAATCATTTCCTGGGAAAGGTGGGGTCCATGAGCTCCACCCAGGCCAGGACCCTAAGCAGCTTTGGCTTCCTGGGTCCTAGGAGTAGACATGTAGAGAGAGGGGCAGTTATCAACCTTCCACAGCCGTTGGTGACAGAGCTTGGGGGGGGCCACTTCCCAGAGGAGGCCATGTGATGCCCACACCCCTCCTCCTAGGTTCCCAGGGCAGAAATCCTGGGCCAGTGATCGCATCCTCTGACAAGTCTTCACTCCCTTTGGGGCCCTTCCGTGCTGGAAAGCCACCGCCCACTTTCCAACATCATTAAAGTCATTCCTTTTTTTGATAGAAACAATGCAGAGCGAGCAAGGATGACAATGTCTAGACACCGAGAGAGGCTCCTCACAGGGACTTGGAGACGCACTGCACGTTCTCCTCCTCTGTTACTTGTGTACTCTAGCTTCTTGGAGGGACACTCAGTTCCCTGCAAAGCCATGCTTACTACAATAGACAATAGTGGCAGGCAGCTCTTTTCCCTTGTGTCACGTGCAAAAGAAAGACGTCCTGGTATGATGGTATCACAATCTCCAGGCCTTAAAGAGACCTGCTCAAGTTGCCCCTGAGCCACCGTGTCCCAGTTTCCAAAAAGGGACCGTCTCCATTAGGGCCTGCTGTCCCAGCTTAATTCATAGTGACAACCCCTTTCACTCTCAAAAGTGACCCGGTTTCCATAATACATTAGATGCTACCCCTCCTCTATAACCATTTGTGACAAGGCTGTCGAGAGGCCTCAGACACCTCCCTTTTCTCTGTTACAATTAATTTAAGTGGATGAGAAGAATGCCAAGGCTATGAAAAATCAGAAAACCAAAATCAATAAAGAAGCCTCACAGGATACTGTGACCAAGAGTGGCATGTGTGGCATAGGTCTCGCACTCAGAGGGATGGAGAAAGGAGTAATGAACAGTTTCATGAATTTAAAATAAGACAATGATACCTACCTGAGATTCTGTCATGTGTGAGAAATAAAAATTTGGTCATTCAGATGATGAAAATATGTCTCATCTATATTTGGTCTTTCACAGTGCCTGCTTCCCAAACACTTGGAATTTCCGGTGTCTTTAGTTGTTAATGACGTGACCTTTGGACCTCCTAAGAATGGGGGCTGATCACCAGGAGCACCAACCATGTGATTAGAGAAATGGATCTTTCATTCCCTCCTCCTGTCATCTAGGCAAGGGCCAGCAGCCCAAGGGGTGAATCAGTCACCTATGGCCAAGGATTTAATTAATCCTTATGCAATGAAGTCTCCATAAAAACCCAAAATGGCTGGGCTCACAGGGCTGCTGGATTGGTGAAAATTGGGAAAATGGTGGAACTGGAGAGGGCATGGAAGCCTGTGGCCTCTTCCCAATCCTTGCTCTATGTATCTCCTCATCTGGCTGTTGATTTTTTGTCCTATATCATATCCTTTAATAAACTGGTAAATGTAAACAAGTGTTTCCTCAAGTTCTGTGTGCCACTCTAGCAAATTAATCGTACCCAAGAAGGAGGTCACTGGAACCTCCAGTCTGTAGTGGGTCAGTAAGAAACACCTATAACAGCTGGGGTGTGGTCCTGTAGGACTGAGTCCTTCCTGGGGCGTGGTCCTGTAAGACCGAGTCCTTCCTGGGGCATGGTCCTGTAAGACCGAGTCCTTCCTGCGGTGTGGTCCTGTAACACTGAGTCCTTCCTTGGGTGTAGCCCTGTAGGACTGAGTCCTTCCTGGGATGTAGTCCTGTAAGACTGAGTCCTTCCTGGGGCATAGTCCTGTAGGACTGAGTCCTTAACAAGTGGGATCTGTGCCATCTTTGGGAAGAGAGTGTCAGAATTGAGAGGAATTCTTGTACACCCTGCTGGTGTCTGAGAACTGTTTGCTGATGCATGTGGAGAACCCCCCAAACACTGGAACTGGGTGTGGGAGGCCTAAAAATCTACCTCATTGAGCTGTGTCAGGATGGGATGCTTAAGGCTGAAAGGGGCTTGGATTAGTTCTGAGCACGTGTAAAGCACTTTATACATTGAACTCTTATGGCTTAGCCAAGAAAATTCATAATCATTTATACTTTGCTGGAGACAGTAAGATTAATTAATATAGTATTACCAAGTCCACACATTATTAACACATTAATAAGTAAGATTACCAATCAGAGTTGCAGTTTTAATGATTTGGGTTTAATTTTTTAGGACACAGCAGTATTCTTTCAAGTATGGGTGTCTCTCAAGATCCCTTTGTTAGAAATAACCGTTGGGGTACCTGGGTCGGTTAAGTGTCAGACTTCAGCTCAAGTCATGATCTTGCAGTTCATGAGTTTGAGTCCCATATCGGGCTCTGTGCCTGGAGCCTACTTCAGATTCTGTGTGTCTCTCTCTGCTCCTTCCTCTCTCTCTCTCCCTCTCCCTCTCTCAAAAATAAATAAACATTAAAAAAATTTAAATATTATTGATTTTGAGGTGCCTGGCTGGCTCAATTGGTAGAGCATGTGACTTGATCTCGGTTGTGAGTTGGAGCCCACGTGGGGTGTAGAGAGATTACTTACAAATAAACTCTTTAACATTTTTTAAAATAAAATATTACTTATTTTAAAAACCATTATTGTATTCAGCATGACTAAAATTCCTTTTTGAAAAAAACTGACTAAAAAATCTCTATTTACATGGGACACTGACTCATTTATCAATTTGTAACATAATCTTCATTAATTTGGATGAACTATTGATGTGTATGGAGGTGTTTGCACATTTAGTGCTATTGTGGGGGGTGTTTATGTGATGAGACAGAAAAGCACATACCTGTAAATTACATAATGAATAGACATTTGCCGATTTTCCTGATCTCAACACTGGAATCCCAATCAGGGCAGGAACTGGGCTGTTGGGTTTTTCACCGTTAACGCTCAGTGCCTAGGATGATGCCTAGAATATAGTCAGGCTTAACACACCTTAGTTAAATGAGCATGTTTACTGAAGAGAACTTGAAAAATATTGGGGTGCTTGGGTGGCTCAGTTGGTTGAGCGTCCAATTTCACTCAGGTCATGATCTTACGGTTCAGCAGTTGGAGTCCTGTGTTGGGCTCTGTGCTGACAGTGTGAGACCTGGAGCCTGCTTCGGATTCTGTGTCTCCCTCTCTTTCTTACCCTTCCCCTTCCTCTCTCTCTCAAAAATAAACATTAAAAATTAAAAAAAATACATTAAATAAGTATAAAGAGAAAAAGAAAAAGCAATACTAATTTCATCAGCCTCGATTGGGGGAGGGGGAGGGAAGAACCTTGCAGATCCTAAACATTTGGCCTCCAGGCTCCTTTCTAAGTGTATGTATTTGTGTGAAGACATAAACAAAGACAGGAATATAATACTTGTCATTTTATATTCTGCTTTTTCCCTGCAACTTACCACGACCATTGGTCCTTATTACTGTGCTGACCCACTGCAAAGTCAGTGGCAAAGCTGAAATTCAAATCTAGTCTGCTAGGATTGAGCATTTGGGAATCTTAGCCATATGCTATGCAGCCACCACCTGAACTCGGCCGAATACAATAATTGTACAATATAATTTATTTTATTTTATTTTAATTCAATTCTAGTAAACATGCATGAGCTTAATAATGGCTCTCCCAGGTGAGTGATCCCTGCAAGGGAGCACCGATCTCTTCTGGGCCATTGCCTGCTCTGTTCCCAGGGCCTAGCTCAGTTCCTGCCATACCCTGGGAGCACATTCAATAGGGAGTAAGTGAATGGGTGGATGAATGAGTTTTGCAAGCATCTTTGCTGACAAGGCAAATAGTTGGAAGTTTGTAAAGGCTCTGAGTTAGACTATTTGGACTTTCGTAGGGGAGGAAGGGAAGACTGCAGTGCTGGGCGGCTCCCTCCCAGGTCAGGTCATTCAGGAGCAAGGCCCGCTGGCCAGCCTAGAGTTCTTGTCACTTTGCCCAGCTCCTTCAGCAAACAGACAAGTGGGTCGTTAACAGGAGGCTTTGTAAACATGTTTTAAACAGCATGGTTTGACAGGACTCCATAAATCATGAGTTGTGTGGAAATCACACTTTTTTTTTTTCCAGAAAAGACCTGGATTTTCCTCCCATAGTTAGAGATTTCAAAAAGCAAACTGAGGAAATTAGAGAATTGTGAAAGGGCTCCCTTTGCACCCATATTTGTTTTTTTTAATTTTTTATGTTTGTTTATTATTGATACAGAGAGAAACAGAGCACGAGTGGGGGAGGGGCAGAGAGAGAGGGAGACACAGAATCTGAAACAGGCTCCAGGCTCTGAGCTGTCTGCACAGAGCCCGACGCAGGGCTTGAACCCACAAACCATGAGATCATGACCTGAGCCGAAGTCGGGCGCTTAACCGACTGAACCACCCAGGCGCCCCTGCACCCATATTTGAAAAGCAGGCTAAGTTGAGTGATGCTTCTTCCCTGCCTCCCACACCTGAGGCCCAAAGGCCCCATGCACCCCACATCCCAGGGAGAGCATCCAAGAAGCAAGCCAGATCTCATGAGCTACTATGATGAAGAGGTAGCACTGTAGGCCCGGGCAGTCGCCACCTCCTCGTCCCATTCCACCTCTGGACAAAAAGGAAAGGCCTGGGCAGGAAGAGAAGAGGCCCTCAGTCACTCTTGGGGTCTCCAGAAAGACCACTGAGGTTAGAGGAAAGGCAGTGGGTGGGCCAGGTGAGGCAACACCTTACCTAGAGAGGGGCTTGGAACATGGGCCACTGTCAGGATGAGTTGGTGGATACACCAGCTCCTCTTTGGGGAGGTCCTGCATGGCTGGGGATGCTGGTGTGGAGCTGAACTTCACCTCAGGGGCACCGCCAGCACACTTTGTGATTAATAGTAAGTAAAGCCTATTATTTCTTCCTAGTCAATATAATAAGAGCAGACCTGTATAGGTTGAAATGATAATGGCATATTTCATTATTTCTAAAATACACATTTCTTGAGTATAATTTTCTGAAATTCAGACATATCTTGCATTCACTAATGACCAGGCAGCATTCATAAAATAGTTGTCATTGCTTTAGGAATACATTTTGTGTATTTTTTTCCCATTTTTGCTTATACATAAGAGTGATACAAGATATAAATGTGTGCCTAAGTATTTCCAAAAAGTCTCTTTCAATAGGTATAAAATAAAAATGCTGAATGATAAGAAAAAATGTTACATCTTCACTTGATTAAACACTTTTTTCTTGGTGGTTGATAAATAATAATGCATCTTTCAATCCATGGTGTCTTGCACTCAGAGAAATGCCGTGTGCCTTTTCCACCTCCTCTTTTCTCTCAGAGTGCTCTCTGCTAACTTGACCCTCTGATGGTGAGCACAGTACTCTGGAAGTTTAAAATATTTATTGCTTTCTCCCAAGACTTCTCCTCAGAAACCATAATGACTAAGAGTTTATGTACACTTGAGGTTTCTAATTCTCACTTCTATGAGAGACAGCACAAGGCACTCCTAGAGAAAGTTACATATTTTCTGTGATAAAGTAAAATCTGGTCATTCTTTCTGTATCTTAGTAGGGATTTCAGTGTAGATTTACGTAGTCAGCAGTGGCTCATCACCACATTCTGCATATCAAATCCTGTTCCAAACCTCTGTACTTTCTACAATCCCAACCTCCCTCCCGGTTCTGTCTACTTTTGAACAATACTTTTCTACATCATTCATTCATTTCAACGGATACTTATTAATCCACTCCTATTTGCCGGATGCTATGACAGGTACTGTGGATACAAGGCTGACATACAACAGGAGAGCCATGCTTTTTGCTCTTGGGTTTCCTACCTACTTGCCCTAAAGACAGACACGTCAACAGACAAACATGGTGGGTTTGGTGGGAACATGTGATGAGTTCTGGGGTTGAGGGGCAGCAGGAGCAGCTTCCGCTGGTTTCCTGAGGCCCCCATCCTCCATCTCTAGTGTGCTGCCCCCCTCTCGTCTGCTTCCTTCCTTCTCAGAGCACGAGATGTTTCTGCTCCCTTCAGGGTTACCACCCCTGTGGGCTTGACCCCACCCTCTCCTGCTTCCCCTTGAGTTTGTCCATCTGTTCTTCCCTCCACTTTATCTGTAGTATGTACAAATAAGAAGAGAGTGGAGTGAAATATTTAAAGTGTTTGGAGGGGAAAACACACCACCGCCATACATTCTGTACGCTGTGTAGTTATCCTACAAAATGAATGAGAAATAAAGACTTTCTCAAATGAGGTGAGGTACAGGGCGCTTGAGTGGCTCAGTCAGTGAAGCCTCTGACTTTGGCTCAGGTCATGATCTTGTAGTTCGCGGGTTCGAGCTCTGCTGTCAGCACGGAGCCCTCTTTGGATCCTCGGTCCCTCTCTCCCTCTGCCCCTCCCCCACTCATTCTCTTGCTCTCTCTCTCTCTCTCTCTCTCTCAATAATAAACAAACATTAAAAAATTAAAAAAAAAGAAAGGTGAGGGGGCTTGTTGGCATATACCTGCCTTGAAAAATTGCTGGAAGCTCTTTAGAAGTAAAATAAAAACTGAGATCCACCTAAAGAAAGTAACAGCATTGAGGAAGGAATAAGTAAAGGTAAAACAGGGTTAACAATGCCCCATACATTCTCATTAGGTCAGTTCAGTCTGTACACACTGCAGCCCAGTCTCCCCAGTGTACGGAGCCTGCTCTCACCAGCCAGTGGCCATACTGTGGCCTTCACCTAATTCTCCCGTCCCTGCCTTATTCTGACGTAGACTCACTCCTCTCACACTAAGCCTCAAGCCTCCCGTACATCCTCCACCTGCACTGCTACTCCTGCTTTCTGACGGGAACCGGAAGTCTCTTGTGACTAATGATTTCATAGCCACGCTTTTATTTCCTCGTTAACAATGAATGAAATTTCTCTTTCCTCTATAAAATTTTATCATTGATATTCCTCCATGAGGAGTTCTCATCAATTCCTTTTGCAGGGAGGAGTCACATGCCAGTTATCAATTTATTTATTTGAGCTCTATATCCACCTTTCTTTGCCCTGTTTGTGATACTGGAGCTGGACCCTGTAACATTTCTCCTGTGCCAGCCGAGCACGACTTTTGTCAGTAGAGGGAACTGGAGGGACAAATGGGAAAGAAAGACTCTCCCAGGCCTGAGCTTTGCCTCCTTCTAGTTCCTGGGCTGCTCGTCTCAAGTGCAGGAACCCAGTGGCACTCAGCACAGGGGGTTTCGCTGGTATCCCACTGAAGTTTCTTGACAAATTCCGTTATGCCTTCCTGGATTTCCAGGGTGTTTTGCAGCACTCTGCCTGTGTTGGGGGTAGGGGGTGCCTAACCATATACCACAGACTGAGTGACTTAAACCACAGAAATGTTTTCTCATATTTCTGTGAGCTGGGAAGTCCAAGTTCAAGGTGCAAACTAAGTTGGTACCTGTGGGAGCTCTCTTCTTGGATGGCAGATGGACACCTTGTAGCTGTGTCCTCACAGGGCAGAAAGGAGGCAGCAAGATCTCTGATATCTGCTATTATAAAGACATTAATCCTATCAGACCAAGTTCCACACTTCTGACTTAGTTTAACCTTAGTTACTTCCTTAGTTCAAGTATATAGCCACACTGGGAGTAAAGGCTTCAACATACGAATTTGAGGTGGGGGGGGGCCACAATTCAATCCCCAGCACCGCCCCTTCAGGGCTGGCCTCGGCACATCAGCAGCATTCTCCCTTCTTCCCCCATGGGAGCTGCCTCCCAGCAGTTTGAGACAACCCGAGGTGCGTACCCAGTTCAGCCCCATGCCCGCACAGTTTCCTGCTAAGTCTCCTTGTCACCTCACTGGGAGAGTCCTTGCTTATCAGCTTTGGCTTGTGACCCCCAGCAGTCTTTATCAGCCATCCAGCAGGCTGCAGGATTTCGAACAACCTCTATCTTGCAGCTTTGTGTGTTCTGTGCCTTTAGTATTTAATTGTGTACCAGTTAATAATTCCTTGCATTATAATTTCCCATCTCCACTTACTATCTGATTTCTGTCTCCTGACTCGACCCAACTGATAAAAGGGGTCTTCTCTATCCTGCTCGTTCTTCACTACCATTGCCCCAACTTTGACTGCTTAAGGTGCAGAAGCTGTGAGGAAGGAATCACAAGGGAGGTGGATTTATGTCTTCATTTAGGCTTGAGTGGGGTGGGAGATCAGGTGGAGAAAACTGCTTTGGATGCAGGTCTTAGATGGCATGGACAGAAACTGGTTTTAACTGGATTTGAAGGTGCTGCTGGGAAACCAACATAAGATCAAGGTGGCTGTGGCCAGAGCAGGATTCCAGTCCCATCCTCCCATGGCTGTGTCCCCTGCCACCAGGGACAGGGACCATGAGGAACAAAACAAAGGGAACCGGATGATGAGGACAGAGAAGGAGACAGGACACAACTGACAGGAGAGCAGGGTCTGGACACAGAAGGACCTGGAAAGACCACCAGGGTAACCAGAGGGGCCTGGATAGGGCAGCAGGTCAGATCGTGGAAGGGTGAGTGCAGGGCATCTGCCCTGTGTGACACTGACATGGTCACCCCCGCACCAAACACACGGGCACAGGCTCGGCCTGCACGTGGGTGTCCCTCCATCACCCCTGGGAACAAATGAGCAGTCCTTACATCACAGAACACCACACGCTTTTCAACAATCTCTTAAAGCATTTATTAGACACCCGTTAGGTGCCCTCCACCAGCGTCTGTGGGCAGAGAACTCAATGACTCAGTGTCCCTGCCCTCAGGGGGCTCCCAGCCCCTGTCCTGAGTGCAGAGCAAAGAGGAAGCTCAGTACTTGTCAGGCAGGCCAGCAGGTCGGAAGTGGTTGGGGTCTTTGCCGCTCCGGCCCCATTCATTGGCAGCCTGGTCAGCCTTCGAGTCCTCTGCTCCGTGGCCACTGTCTCCATGCCTAAAAAAGTCTGTGACTCTCTGAGAATTCTCTCTGGCATCGCTGGAATGGAGGAAGGCAGATAGGAGATTAATTAGGGGCTGATGAGCAATAGCCCTTTTCCCCCATCTCTCTTCTTCCCAAGGAATGGCTGACAAGAGCCCAAGGAAAGAGGGGATAAAACACTGACACACACACACACCCCAAAATAAACAGAACATCTCAGCTGGGGCCGGTCCCTTTGCTGGGTGAACAGCACTCAAATGGGAGGGTCAGGAATCATGCATTCCCACTGGCCTTGCTCTGGCTCCATCAGCCACTCACACCCCACACTGGGCACAGAGGGGAGGGTGGGCAAGAGGAGGAGGAGCCACAGTCTCTACAGGAGACTTGTCCAGGGCTTGGCCCCTCCTGGCTGTCCAGGGCAGCCAGGCTCAGCTCACCCATCCCTGCATCCCCTGGAGCCCCTGTTACCTGATCACTTTGGCC
>JAQQST010001684.1:0-11976 GCA_028646485.1 Cryptoprocta ferox | reverse complement strand
GTTTTCCGTCTCTCTTTCTCTTCCCCTGGTCCCTCCGGGGCACAGCGCGCTCTCCCTGTGTTGGGCTCGGGGGCTCCTTTCCCCTTTACCACCAGGAGCGCCCGTCCCCTAATTTCCCAGATCACAGTCACTCACTCAGGCATCTTTGAGGTTGTCTTCTTTCTGGCGTCTGTTTCTTCTTTCCCCCACTTGCAAATCCAAGTTTTATCCCTTCAGTCCTTCTCAGTTCAATCCATACGGGCGTGCGCGGATTACAGACCTCCCTGCTTCTCCGCCATCTTGTCCTCTCCCCCAAGGTTAATGTTAAATTTAACTTTTGTATTGGTTATCTACTGATGCCCAACAAATTAAAGCATAATGACCTAAAACAACAGAAACCTCTTGTTACCTTCCATTGTTTCTGTAGATTAGACTTAAGACTCCAGAAGAATAGTTTAAGTGGATGGCTCTGGCTCAGAGTGTCTCATGAAGTGGCAGTCAAGATGTTGGCCACAGCTATAAATTAACAACACTTGACTGGAGCTGCAGGGCACCACTTCTAGAATGGCTCACTCATATGGCTATTTGCAGGAGGCTGTAGTTTCTTCCCAACTATTGATGGGAAGACTCAGTCCCTCATCGTTTGGGCTCCTCTATGAGTCTTCTTGGGTGTCCTTATGACATAGCAACCTATGGTTTAAGAGCATACAAAAGCAAAAACACAATGTCTTTTCTGACCTATCCTTAAAAGTGACACTCATCATTTCTGCAATGTCCAATTGCTTACATAGGTCAGATATATTCAGTATGGAAAGAGAATATATAATAAGAGAAATGAATTTCAAGTGATCAGAATCATTGGGCATCATTTTAAAGGCTGGCTACCACAACAATATAAACCAGGTTAGAGTCCTTTTAAAATCCTCACTATATTATTGGGGGAAAATAAAAGTATATATCCACCAATCAATAATGCTACTTTTCTCAATTTTGGGGGAGATAAAGAAGGCCAGCTTATATTGGCTCTTTATAATATAATTGAAACTTACCAATTGAAAAGGTCCAGCTTTTCTAATTTAAATTGATTTTCTTCATTGTAGGGTTAGCACAGTCTCATATTTCTTAAATAGTACCCAGAACAAACATTCTAAAAGCAGTTTTTATTAGACTGTGGGCTTCAATTTGGACAAATTAGTTTCCCCCACTCACAACCAGGTTTTCTTTTTCAAGTGAAAAAATAAAATTATGTTTTTTTATTTTAAATAATACAGTACGCTTATTCTCTAAAATATTATCATTCAATATTATCATTATGCTTCTAGTACTTTGAATGCATTATCTTCCTGTCACAAACTAAACTTAACTCATATGAGTTTATATATTTTATGCAGCTACACAGCTTTATGACCTCAGTAAAGAATAATAAGCCATTCAGGTTACAACCTCTAATCTTATAACACCCCAACATTAAAAAATAAAATGATATGTGAATTCTGAAATGTTATTAGGATAAATATTTACTAATGATTTTGGTGAAACAATGAATATATATTTTATAAATATTTATAAATATAAATGTGTATTTTAATTTTATCCTTTTCTGTTGGTCAGTTTTTTCATAGAAGGTGTTAATGACTAACTTATGCACTAGGAGTAATTAAGCTCATAAAAATAGAAATTTATTATTTAAAAAAGATATCATTTTTCTTTCTAATGATTTACTTCTTTTAAGGTTTTGCTGTTTTTCCCTTTGCTTGGGCAAACTGTCATGAGAATTGAGACTCTTTTTTACCTATAAGGGCATAAGCTGCTGTGAAATAACAGTGCTCAAATTACTTTAATGTATACTCATTTTCCTTTTGCCGCTGTACTAATGATTTTATGATATGCACATAAATATTTGTATTTTATTTCTATTTTAGTGAGTGAAAGTATAATTTAAAAAAGGGGTGCCTATTTAAGCTTGATGAAAAGTGGACAGTAGAAGATAGAAAATCATAGTTGCACGGTTTAAGATCTAAGACAGCAGGACCAGTGGATTTCCAAACACTGGTGCCAGAGGAGCCTAGCATCATACTATCATCCTGGAAAGCTAGGTTTATGGGTATTCAGCTCACAGGTGAAGTAGCCAGAGAAAGAAGAGTCCCTATCAGGGAAAATGCTGACAGATGGCAGATTTGCTGATTCTTTTCTCTCATAACGAAGCAGGATGCTCAGGGAGAGTTGTAAGCCAGATATTAATGCATTTTTCATTTACCAAGGCCAATAAGGTTTTACTGCTGCAATGGGTAATGTTTCCAGCTGCCGTTAGACAGCAGACAACTTATTCAAATGTTAAATTAGATTACTAAAGGTAAAGAAACAGTGTTAGAAAAAAATAAAGTTAAAATAAATCCGCAGCACAATATTTTTTAAAAAGTTGATATCAGAGATAGTTAAAGGACAAAGGCTTTTTAAATTATACCCTAAGAAGAGTCTTTGTAGTAAATATATATATTTTATATTTAATAGTATGTATAATATATAATTTATATAACAAAATATATATTTGTATAAATACATAAATATATATTTTAAATGTTTATTTAATTTTGAGAGAGAGAGAGAAAGAGAGAGCATGAGCAGGGGAGGGGCAGAGAGAGAGGGAAACAAAGGATCTGAAGTGGAGTCTGTGCTGACAGCAAGCAGCCCAAGGCGGGGCTAGACTCACAAACCGTGAGATTACAGGTGAGCCAAAGTTGGACACACAACCAACTGAGCCACCCAGGTGCTCCTATATAATATGCAGATAGATACTATGTATGCGTTACGCACCACACATGCAGGGAAACACACACGCGCATACTCATCTAATCTGAGTCCCCAGGGTACTTCCCCAAAGTAGAGACACCGGCGCCAGCCCAGCTGCATGCCCTTCTCTGAGCTCTGCGTTTCCACCACCCAGGATCTCTTCCCCAGCTTCTTAGTTGAGTAATTTTAGCCTCTTTCGTTTGTTTGTGCACACATAGGTGTTGTGACAGTCTCCCGCAATTGCCCCCTCCACAGTAACTTCTCGTTTTGCCTTTCCAGTTGCCAGGTTAATAATTTTACACCAAGTTAGTATTGCGAAACAATTTTAATTTCTCTCTGTTAGAGCAACCAGTATAATTTCCCCCTCCTGACTGAACTCTAACACGGATGTTATACAGAAAACTCAGAAACTTCATAGCACATTAGTTCAACGGCAGGTTGGAAAATGCAATTCTCTTATTGCATATATAGAAAATAAAATTTTTCTTAAAGTTCAACTGTTATCTGAGGTGATGTAGCTATTTTATTAATAATGATAGGAAAAGAAAGTATCAGTGAGACAGAAGTTTCTAGCTGAAGGTACTCTTTAGAAACAAACATACAAAATCAAGTTCAAATTTCCTGCTGGCTCTGCCAATCCTCGAACTTGAGGCCTCAGCTTCTACCCCTGTTGGCATTTTTACATTGAATTTTATCTGAACAGTGAAGGCTAATCAGCCTAGCATTATTCTTCTCCTTGCCATCTTTGTGGTCAGCCCATTATGTTACCCTTTTAGGTCACTTATTTTTTTGTCTTTAATTTTCATCCTCAGTTTTCATCCTCTGTGATTCTTTTCTGAGGATCCCACCTCCCATTTTGCTTGACTGTGTATGATAATCTTTTGACTGTGACTTCTGCAAAATTCACTCTATGATAGGCAAAATATATAGGCAAAATATATCTTTAATCTGTTTCCAGAATGTTCACTATGTCTTTTCACCTTAGAAAAAAAAAATCAGTTCCATCCCTAAAGACGCCACTTCCTTGCAAATGTCCAGACTGGAGGTGTTCAGGGTCCAACACCTCAGTTTAGACACTTTCCTATATTCCCAATTCTAGATCAGGTAGCTTTCCATATGCTCCTATAACTTTTATCTATAACTATGTATCCAATGTTCTTCCAGTAGGGGAGTTTTAAAATTTGCTTCTAAAAGTCACTTCTAGATAATTCCTGCCATTTAACATCAGGCATTGCAGGTAAATGCTGGCTGGTTTGTACAGTCATCCACTGACCTTTTGGTGACTCCTCACATTCAGTCCTGCATGATTTCCTGCTTGTGTTATTACTGCCACCGTTATTACTGCTCCAATTCATTCTCCAGTCTTTTACCAAATCAATGTTTTCTTCCTAAAATGCATAACTCCTCCTGTCACTTAGATGCTTGCAATCCTTCAGGGGATCTTTACTGCAAAACCCCAGCCTCCTTAACATTCATCTACCTCTCCAGGCTCATATCTCACAAAGCCTATCTTCACATTTGATGTGAACTCCTGAAATTAAAAGAATATTTTTGATTTACATTTCTTAAATTAAAGGTATATATATTTTTGACTTTGAGCCACAACAAATGTTCCTTCCACTTTAATGAAGGCTCTCTCTCTATATTTTCGGGGTTAAGTTTTATTTTACTGTCAAGATTCACCCTCACTAACGCATTTTTGTGTCCCCAGTTATGGACTAGGCAATTTCCCACATGCTCCTATATATTTTTATGGATGACTATTACCTGATTTATAATTCCATTTTAATTGTCTTCCCATGAAACTATAATTCCTTTATGGGTAAGGGTCTTATTGAAATGTATATTTCTAGTGTCCAGGGGTTAATAAGAAAACTAACTGATATATACTAATAAATAATGCAAAAAAATAATGAACAAATCAAGTGTATAAATTAGGCTAAATCAAATACATATCTAAGATTCAGGGCCAATACCTTCATAGGAATTTTCAAACAGATAAGTAGAACACACACATTTTTATTTATAAAAATTCAAATTCAATCACTGGGATTCAGTAACAAAAAATCAAGAAATCATCAAAGGCTATGAATGAAATACATACATAAAACACAGACAGCTATTAAACACATGAAGAATTGTTCAGTCACATTTACTTATTTAAACCTTATGAAAACATTACTTTTTACTTATCATATTGGCCAACTTTAGAAAGTTAGATTAAATGTGGGTCAAGCATAGCCAGTATGCTCACACATTTCTTCTGGGTGCATCAACTGGTATAACCTTTCTGATAAAATTTTGCAATATCTGTCAAAATCACAAATGTGCATACTCTTTTTGCTAAGTTATTCAACTTCCAGAAATTTATTCTCTAGAAATAGTATTTTAGGTATGAAATGCCTAGTTTACTAATATATAAAGCTACAGACAACATTGTTTCTTAAATAAAGGGTATAGAATAAAATATGAATTATGGTACACCGTAGACTATTAACCAGTTATAATTAAGAAAATCTTTATGAACTCATAGAAAATGATCTACATGTTATTTAATGTAGTATTAAAAAGGAGTCACAGAACAATGTATACAATACGCCACCTTTTTATAGTTTAGGAATTAATAGGTTGGTTATAGTAATGATAATGTTGTTTATACTTTTTTATCATCGTGTAGAATAAACATTTTTAATAACATTAAGTCTTCCAATCCATGAAAATGGGATGCCTTTTCATTTGTTTGTATCTTCTTTGATTTAACAGTGTTTTGTAGTTTCCAGTGTACAAGTTTTTCATCTCCTTGGATAAGTTTATTCCTAAGTATTTTATCCTTTTTGATGTTTTAATAAATGGGAGCATGCCAAGTTTCTTTTTTGGATTTGTTATTACAACTGATTTTTGGAATTGGTTTTGTATCCTGCAAAATTTGATTATTAGTTCTAATAGGTTTTTTCCCCTTAGGATCTTTAGATTATTGCATACTCTTGTGCATGTGCTTATGACCTTGTTCTCAAAGACCCCAAACCTTTCAGTGTTGGGATACAGGCAAGAAAGACACCAGTCCCTCTAGAGCCTGTTGGTTGAATAGATGTTCTACTCCTTTCTTTTCCCAGGGATAAGATGAGAGTTGGGGATTTGCTTCTTTTGAGATAAAAGAAAAGTATATGTTGGTCTCTGTCACGGTTCCTGACACAGACCTTCTGAAAATCTTGTAATTTCCTGGGTGATAGGAATATTTTTTGCTGTACTGAGGTGATATTGAGATGACTATGAGTGGGTACCTGGATTACTCCTGGTTGGGGGCTGATAACCAGAAAGACTAAACCATGATTAGAAGCTTGGAATTTTCAGTCCCAACCCTCATATTCCAGAGAAGAAAGAAGGGCTAGAAAGAGTTAATTGTCATGCCTGTGTGAGAAAACCTCTATGAAAGACCAATTGTAAGGGATTCAGAGAGTATCCAGATTGGTGAACACATCTGCACTGGGAAGGTGATCCACCCAACTCCATGGAAAAGAAGCTCCTGTACTCAGGACACTCCCAGATCTTGCTCTATGTATCTCTTTATCTGTATCTTTTATCGTATCTTTTAATAAACTGATTAACATAGTAAATATTTCCCTGAGTTCTGTGAGCTGCTGTAGCAAATTCATCAAATCCAAGGAAGGGATTGTGGGAACCTCCAATCTGTAACCAAGTCAGACAGAAGTTGTGGGTAATATGGGGATCTATTACTTGGGATTGGCATCAGAAATGGGGTAAGGACCGTCTTGTGAGTCTGAGACCTTAACTTGTGGGGTAGATAGTATCAGAATTGATTTAAATTGTAGGTCCCCCAGTTGATGTCACAGAGAAGTGCTTCTTGTGGAAAAAAACCCAAAAAACAAAAAACTCCACACATTTGGTTATCAGAAGTACTAGAATTGAAGTGTTTTGTATGAGTGGTAAAGGAGACTCATAGGAAAGAAAGACACAACAGGGTAGAGTTTGGCTTTCCCTACGCAGAAGGTACAAGACTGAGGTTGTTCCTTTTACTTGACCAGAGAAGGGGAGCACGTTAAGGGAAAGCCTCTGACAAGAGAGAGTAGAGAGTGTCAAAAATTCCCTGCTGGCTTTAGTGTGATTGGCTTCATGCTTGCCTGGGATGCAGGAATCTTTTAACGGGTTGCTGGATTCCTTACAGAGGTATTTTTTCCAACTTCTTGTTAAATCTGTTTCGGTCTAGGATTTCCTATTCTGTCATCTTCCTGACATCATTCTGCTCTACATTTTTAAACTGGTATTTTAAACATTACCTCCTCATGGGGTGCTCAAGTGGCTCAGTCGGTTGAGCATCTGACTTCAGCTCAGGTCATGATCTCCCAGTCCGTGGGTTTGAGCCCCACATAGATCTCTGTGCTCACAGCTTGGAACCGGGAGCCTGCTTTGGATTCTGTGTCTCTCTTCTCTCTCTACCCCTCCCCAACTCTCTCTCTCTCTCTCTCTCTCTCTATCTCTCTCTCTCTCTCTCAAAAATGAACATTTTAAAAAATAAATAAATAAAATAAAAGCTACCTCCTTGAGTGGTGAGGGTTAGGTGAGAAAATATCTGTCATATCTCTGTAAATCCAGGAGCAAGGATGATGCCTGACTAGAAATAGGAGGAGAGGCCCTGATGCTGGCCAGATAGTTCCTGCTTCCTCTGTCCTGTTATAGCTGCTTTGTTTATTCTCACCTGCTTTATCGTTTATTGCTGCAGTTTAACTTTCTCAATATGGCAAGAAAAATGGCTTCTGACAATCTCCTAGTAAAACTTAATAGCACATCCAGCACTGAGGAGAAAATGGTTTCCCTCTCTAATTTGCTGATCTGAATTTCTCAGTAAAGGAACTTATTAGTACAACTAGGATCAGTGTCTACTTATGGAACAATCAACTGTGGCCAGAAGGTTGAGTCACAGTTGAGGAACAGTTGAGATCCTTTACTATAGTGTGGAGAGAAAGAATAACAGAATAACTCTGTAAATATGATGCCTGTCAAACAATAAATTAGGAGTCTATTTTTCATGATACAAAGTTATGTTTTTTCACTGTGATTTTAATTAAAAACTTTGTATGCATCTATAAGAATTTTATTATAATTTAATAATGTCGAGTTATATGGTATAAAATAGTGATAATTAATTTAAAAATGATTGTATAATTTTTAAAACTTTTTATTTATTTATTTATTTATTTACTTATTTATTTATTTACTTATTTTTTATTTTAAGTCGGCTCCCTATCCAATGTGTGGCTTAAACTCATGACCTTCAGATCAAGAGTTGTATACTCCACTGACTGAGCCAGCCAGGTTCCTCAATAATTAGACATTATTGCTTTCAAAAAACAGATCCTTCATCATATGTTGAAACATGAGTATGTACGCCTAATATTTGGGCACTTGCTACAACATGAATTATCTTTCTAGGTAATAACAAATAAAGTTGACCTTTTCACTTGTTTTCCATTGTTCCACACATTCTTACTTTACAAAGGACACCAAAATATTTTATTTTTAAACAAATAAAAATACATTATTTTGTATTACATAATTAAGTATTAAGGAAATGATGATAGAAATTTTGCTATAAACAACTCCAGAGATAACTCTGAATAATCTAAAGAGACCTGAACTTGTTCTGTATAAATGATCCACAGTGTGGGCCAAACATTCTATTCGTCTTTTAAAACTAAATTCAAGAAATGATATGAACATCCAGAGATTATGAATCAATTTTAATATTTTCCATCTGCTATGGCAATTCATCCTGAGTAGAGAAAGCAGTCAATGAATCTTTCAGTAGTATTCTTGACTGTGTGCCTGACTCAAATAATAATGTCTGGACTTAGGAGAAAAACACAAACAAAAGATTCAGCCATGTTTACTTTAATGTATACATGTTTTGGCTAACGTCTAGAACACATGTTCAGGAAGTTGAATGGAAAGAGAACCCCCAATGCTTTCAGCATTCCTGACATTGACTAATACTATTAGCATAAAGCTCTAATGACATCAACACTGCTCCTAATTTGTATGTCTGTGATGAGAACATTTGTATTATAAAGGCTATTCAGTTATTCTTTTTTTTCAAGGAAAACTAACATTTTGGAATGGTGAGTCAATTGTCCAACTTCTTCCCTCACCATAATGGTATTCTAATGAACTTGTATTGGTCAAAAATGGACTTTGAGACATAGCTACTTCCCTTTTGACCTCCCAATACTTGCTTCCACAAACCTGTTACATCTGTTTCGTTCTCTTGGCTCTAACAACCCTTAGTGTAATACGTGGGACCTAGTAAGAGCCCAATATATATTCATTGAACATTAAGTGAAATAGTAAAATATTTAATCATTTGTTGCCCAATATGTCAGTGACATACAAATCTCCACATTTGTCTATACTATTTCCCATGTTTGGAAGTTTCTATCTACTCCTTTTGACCTAATTAAAATATGTCTTTAGAGACCAAAATCAACCTATATCTCACTTTCCTGACTGTCTTTGTGAACACTGATCATCACATAAATTAAACAGCTTACTGATTTTTCCCAAGTAATTATACCATTGTTTAAAAAGCATTTATTGTGTATACTGTTTCCTAGACAGGATTTTTCTTTTTTTTAGCTCTTTGAAGCCAGGTACTATATCTAAATTGACTTTTTCTTTCAAGTATTTTATTCAGAGTCTTTCTTATCAAAGGTACTCATTTATATCACAGCATTTTATGGAGCATATGCATTTTTAAAAATCAGTTTTGACCATCTCTAAGTTGGTCTGCAAGTAGGTCTAACCATGAAAAACATTAGGAAAGTTATCAAGTCTCTCCAAGACAGAGTTTTGTTTCCAGATGTGAAGACAAACTATTAAATTTATCTTGATCTTTCCTTGTTTTAAGTAGCCCTTTGCAGCAGAAAAATTTTCATAAAGTTCTCCATCATTTACAAATCTTAAAAAAAGCTACAGTGTGACAATTATTGGTAAAATTTGTTGACTCATCAACTTGGACATAGAAGCAATTGTTTACCAGTTTATTACACAAAGCCTCTTCAGCATCATGTGACATATTATCAATATATCAACTTATTATACCTTATGAGGGTGGAGTCTTTTCAATTTTTTATACTACATCTTGACCTATCACTATTCCTATAATTGTATAAGCTGGCATTAATAGATTCTCACCAATTGTGTGATTTTGCATTTCTGGGCAATAACTTATGAATAATTTGCTTCTTGAAGCTTTTCACTGACTTTTTTTTTAAGTTATACTGTTTGAGATTCCAAAAACTGTTTAAAACAATCAGTACCTTTACCTCTCAGATACTGTAATGTTTCATCAAGCAGCTTTACACTCTCGCTGGAGACATTGTAGCATCTCTGACTTGTTTGCCACACACAGTGAGATAGGACAAGTTGGATCAACAGCCTGTGAAAGACCCAGTAATGGGTAGTTTTCATTATAACAAAGGATTTATTTTGTGTCCTCTCTTGCACTAGTGTAGTGAAGGAACTTGAAGATTGTAATTCTTTACCTCTAACATTATAAAAATTATTCATAGTTCTAGCCCTTCCAGCTCATACATCACCTTCAAAAAGAGCATAAAACTATAAAACATGTTTGTAAAATGTAAAACTAATAAAATATATATGAGAAGAGCATGAAAAATGAGAGGATTAAAAACATGAAAACTTCACAGTGCATGTACTTCTAATCTACATAAGCCATGTGTTGTAGCACTTAAAACAGCAGAATGGCTGGGGTGGCTGGGTCACTAGATATGAAAATTTCTTCTTTATAATTAAAATGTCCCTATGATTTTTTTAATCATAGGAGTAAAGCATGTTCTTTCTTTCATGGTCTGCAAGGGGAGCTGGGGGGAACTAATTGAAGAGGGATAGATTGAAATACGCTGTTGGTTCTTCTGAACAACAGAATGCTAACCAATTATCAATAGTCTTTCTCATCTCACTGAGCCTGGACTCCGCCAAAGGAACATAGTCCTTCTGTACACTGTCAACTGGGCCTGAATGTCCTCTGATGCAGTTGGTAAAGGGGCCATCCACTGCCCATTATTGTAAGCACTGGTATCACGCGGCATGTAAAATTAAGAAAACAGCAACCCTGTTTTTGTTTAATACATATTCTCTCATGGACACTCTAGTGACTTCTTGCTGAAGTCACAGGGTTCTATGGAACTCTGGTTGAGAAACCCTACTTGTTGAATTTTAAAGGTGAAAGCATAATGATTATAAAGGTGAAGAAATAGAACTTGTTTATTTCAATTCTGTCATTCTATACGAACATTTGGAGATTTGGGGCATATGTGTTTAAAATTAAAACAGTGAAATAGGAGATATAATACTTTTCCTTAGTTTGTGCACGTTTGAATACATGCATGAAATATTTTACTCAATTTGAGTAATGTCTTTCAAATTGACATTTATTGTTTTTTTTTTGTTTTAAAATAAAATTGAAAAGTGAATATTACTGAGTGCTGCAAAAAAATAACTTTTTTTGATAGGGCAGTGCTAATACATAATCTGCTCTGGATGTCAAATGTACTAGGGCAGTTGACATCATATGGTATTTTAACTTCATTTGAAAACACATTAATTCTAACAAAATATTCTGTTAATGTATTGCACTAATTTAATCTTTTAACTTTATCTTGTTTCCAATGTTGCTATAAATAGAAGTGACAGCGCACTAACAGACACAGGAGTCCCCCTTGTCTGCGGTTGCACTTCCTCAAGCTTCCATTATTTCAGGCCAATCATGGTCCAGAAGCAGGTGGTCCTCCTTCTGATTTATCCTCAAAAGGTCAATCTCAGCCTGCGGCTACGTTGCAGCGCCTACGTCATTCTCTGCACTTTGTTTCATCATGTAGCCACTTTATCATCTCGTATTATCACAAAAAGTGTGAATACAGTACAATAAGAGATTTTGGAGAGACACCACATTTGCATAAGATTTATTAAAGTATACCGTTACAATTGTTCTCTTTTAGTATTATCTATTATTGTTAATCTCTTAGAATGCATAATTTATAAATTAAACTTTATTATAAGCATGCACCTATAGGAAAAACATAGTATATATAGAGTTTGGGACTAGGTGTGTTTTCGGCCATCCCCTGGGGATCTTGAAATGTATTCCACCTGGAGGAGGGGTGACTGCTGTAT
>JAQQST010001683.1:0-11979 GCA_028646485.1 Cryptoprocta ferox | reverse complement strand
TCCTGGGAACTTGTGTTCTCTTGGCTGCTGTCCCAGGTGCTCCTGGAGGGAGCGAGGAGGGCGGCGTCCGTGCCCGTCTGCAGTGAGGGGACAGCGGTCTCACAAGCGTCCTGTGAGGCTATTAGACCGCAGTCCGTCAGCCCGTCAGCCCCGCACCCTGTGAGGACCCGATGTCTCTTCGCGGGGGCCCTGCATGGCCTGGGGCCCCGCCCTTGCAAATTCCCCGAGGGAGCAGCCCCCCACGAAGGTAAGAACCCCCTCATTATGTCCACGTCGGGGGTATCGGTGCGTTTCCCTCCTTGCTCTGCCCCAGAAGCCCATTTCCCCGTAACGAGCCCGCAGGAGTAGGAGCCCACGAGGCCCGAAAACACATGACAGCCCGCTGCTCGGCGGGGGGTCCTCAGGGAGCAAGGAGCCGGAGAAGCCGCGGCTATTTTGGGAGAAGATGCCTGGGTGCGTGGGCGCCCGTCCCTTCCCTGCACCCGCCGCCTTTCCAGGCTGGGCCGGAAGCTGAGTCAGGGAGTCTTCAAACCTCAAATTCCACCCCCTCCCCCGCCTTCTTTGACAAGCAGTTACTGATGCCAATTAGGTGAGGACTGTGAGGGGACACCTGGCTGTGGGGAGACGGATTGCTGCCTCCTGGGGTCTGCCTCTCTTGGGGAGACAAGTAGACTAATGGAGGGAGACCCTGCAGAGAAGAACAGCCCTTGGATCATCAGTGCTGATTCCTGGGCCACCCCCCATCCCCAACCCTCCTCCCACCCCTCTGGGGTCTCAGGAGGGAGCCAGACGGAGGACAGGCAGAGTCACCTCTCAGTCTCCTACTGTTGTCTTGCCTCAATACAGGAAGCTCTAGATGCCCTTCTGGACCCAGAACATTTTGGAGCTCACCACAGAAGCCCAGGAATACTGGATGGGAGGAAGAAGAGGGGAACCAAGGGCCCCTGATTCAGAGGCACCGATAGAACTAGAGACGGAGAAGCCCGTGGGAAATGAGCAGGGGTGTAGAGTGAGGGCATCAGAAAAGATTCAGCATTGATAATGGTCACTTGGTGACCTGTGGCGTCTGCTTAATCGGGTACAAATTACGCTGCGCCCTGGGAAGATCTGAGGTGCCACCTGGCCCTGCCTGTGTGCATGACCCCACCTGCTCTGTGGAAGAGGTGGGCGAGCCAGTGGGCAGCAGCTGTCTCGGGCCCTGCAGGGTGGCCATGGAGGACCCCTGTCACTTCGGTCCTCTTCCTGAGACCCCTGAGTGCGCCGAGCCCTCTCTCTGCCTCTGGCTGACGCAGGGGTCAGAAGGGCAGCCAGGGAGGGACGGTCCCCTGAAAAGGGCTGCCACGCTGCTCCCCACACTTGGCTGGGGAGGGGAGACGTTCTGGGCTGTTCTGAGCTGACTGCGTTTGGAACCTTCTGTGTCTGCTGGGCTGCTAATTCCGGTGCCATCTGCCCGAGTTTCCAGCCCCAGAGCCCCGGGGGAAATACATTTTCTTCGGTGCTTCTTAAAGAAGGTTTCAGCGGGGGTGGGGAGAGAGGAGGGAGGTCCCAGAATCATCTGGTCCCTGAGGAGGAGGCCCTGCCAAGGCATAGGACTGAAGTGTAATTTGCATGGAGCTCTGAGCTTCATAGGAACCACCTGAGGTTGCTGTGATTGGGCCCATTGCACAGATGGGGAACCTGAGCCCCAGAGAAATTAAAGAGTTGCGGAAGGTCAGACCTTGACGGAACTAAGTGCCTCAGCATGTGTTGGTCCCTTCGACTGGAAGCACCTTGCGCCTCACCTTTCCGATGGAGGGCCTCCCTCACTTTAGAATTCTGGGCCAGAAAAGCTGAGGATGGAAAAGGAGGCTCGCAGGAGCAGTGGGCCTTGCAGGAAGGGTCACAGGGCGAGGTGAGGGCGATGCAGGGGTGCGGGGAGGGCACGGGCTTTGGAGAGGCAGAGCTGAGGAGGAATCCAGCTGGGCCCCAAGCTGGCTCTGTGGCCCTGCCCAGCCTTACCCTCCCTCTGAAAGCTCTCCCTGCTCCGTGTGGAGAAGCGAGGGCCATGTGACATGTGGCACCTGCTGCCAGGTCTCTTCATCTTCCACTCAGAGGGAAGGGGTTCACACCTGGGAAGGGAGGGCACCCTGCGACTCAGGGAGGGGTTTCAACCATCACCTCCAAGGACACTGAGCCTCTGCTCGGCCCCACCAGCCAAGTCTTTCAGGAAATCTCTTCACTTTCCAAGTGCAAACCTCAGGGTGATTCAGGTGAATACTGGTCACCGGGATAGAGATGGAAGCTGGATTCCGGGGCTTAGTGGCCTCAGAAGTTTCTGGAGCAGAACTGACTTGGGACCGGGTGCTAGCTCCGTCCCCTTCCACCATGCGGCGTGACGCTGGCCACTTCTCTGTACTCAAGTGAGCTTATTCATAAAAATGGGAGTAATGATGCAATCACCCTCATGTGTTATTTAAAAATAAAAAACATGGGGTGGCTCAGTCAGTTAAGTCTTGACTTTGGCTCAAGTCATGATTTCACAGTTCATAGGTTCAAGCCCTGTGTTGGGCTCTGCACTGACAGCGTAGAGCCTGCTCGCGATTCTCTCTCTCCCTCTCTCTGCCCCTCCCCTGCTCATGCTTGCACCCTCTCTCATTTCAAAATAAATAAACTTTAAAAAACAACCAGAAAGTGTAAAAATTCTTAGTACTAAGCCAGAGACAAAATATTACAATAGCTAAGATCTTTTTTAACAGAATTCTGGAGGTTTAATTGGCATTCGATACACCGCACATGTGTAAGTGTAGAGTTGGATGAGTTTTGGCAAATGTGTGCATCTGTGAAACCATCGCCACAATCAGAATGATAAACATATTCTTCACCCCCAGAAGTTTCCTTGTGCCCCTTTGTTATCCTGACCTGCAACCATGCTCACCCCTCTCGGTCCCCAGGCAACCACCCATCTGTTTTCCATCACTCCAGATCAGTTTGCATTTTCTAGAATTTCATGTAAATGGAACCAGACCCGATGTAATCTTTTTGTCTGACTTCTTTCACTCAGCATAATTATCTGGAAATTTTATTCCTATTGTCACATGTATCAATAATTTGTTCATTTCTAAGGATGAGTAGTTTTGCATTCTTGCGTGGATGGAATTTATCCATTGATGACCCTGGTGACGGACATTTAGCCTCCGGTTTGGGACTATGATAGACAAAACCACTCTGAACACTTGCTTACAATTTCCCTTTAATTTCTGGTTTAGCAGCCTCTCGCAAATTGGTATCGGTCATGTTTTCATTTTCATTCACTTCAAGATGCTTTCTAATTTCCCTTTGGATTGTTTCTTTGTATCATGGTTTACTTAGAAGTGTGTTACTTAGTTTCCAAATACTAGGGTATTTTCCAGACATCTTTGTCTTGTGGATTTCTAATTGAATTCCATGGTGGTCAGAGAACATACTGTTGTATGACTTAGAACTTGTTTTAAGTTTTTTGAAACTTGTTTTTTACAACCCGGAATATCATCTGTCTTGGCGAATGTTCTGCGTGCCCTCAAAAAGAATGTGTATGGTGCTATATAAGTGTTCTATAAATGCCAATTAGGTGAAGTTTGCTGATGGCGCTGTTCAAGCCTTCTCTATCGTTACTAATTTTCTATCTATTTGTGCTCTCAGTCGCTGAGAGAGGGGTGTTGTGATCGCTTTCCGGTGGAGATTGGTTTATTTATCTTTGCAGCTTTGTAATTTTCCCCTCACGCATTTTGAAGCTCTGTTATTATGTTCATAAACAGTAATGATTGGTACATCCTCTCGGTGAATTGACATCTGTATCATTATGAAATGACCCACTTTATCCCTGGTAATATTGTTTGCACCCAGTCCACTTCATCTGTTACTGTTCTCTCCAGCTTTCTTCTGATTAGTGTTACGTGGTATATAATTTTCCACCCCTCACTTTTAACCTATTGCTGTCTTTATACTGAAAATGTGTTTCTCATAGGCTGCTTGTAGCCGGGTCTTGCTTTTGTATCCATATGACAATCTCTGCCTTTTAATTAAATATATATAATGTGATCACTGATACGGTTGGGTTTAAATTTGCCACCTTGCTTTTTATTTTCTGTTTCTCCCTTCTGTTCTTTGGTCCTGTTTCCCTCCTTTCCTGCCTTCTTTTGGATCAAGTGGGTAATTTTTATGATTCGATTTTATTCCCTTTGTTGGCTTCTGAATTGCAATGCTTTGTTTTGTTATTTTGGTCTTTGTTTTAGGACGGATAGTTTCTGTTTTTAACCTACCATGGCCCAGTTAAGTTGCAAGTGATAATAAACAACTTCACATTCAGTGTAAGAATCTTACAACACCCCCTCCCAGTCTTTGTGCTAAAGTGGTTACACATTTACTTCTACATAATAAATGTGACCAGTCAGTTCTCTCTTTTTTTTTTAAATTTACATCCAAGTTAGTTAACATACAGTGCAAGAATGATTTCAGGAGTAGATTCCTTAATGCCCCTTACCCATTTAGCCCATCCCCCCTCCCACAATCCCTCCAGTAATGCTCTGTTTGTTCTCCGTATTTAAGAGTCTCTTATGTTTTGTCCCCCTCCCTGTTTTTATATTATTTTTGCTTCCCTTCCCTTATGTTCATCTGTTTTGTGTCTTAAAGTCCTCATATGAGTGAAGTCATATGATATTTGTCTTTCTCTGACTAATTTCACTTAGCATAATACTCTCTAGTTCCATCCACAATGTTGCAAATGGAAACTTTCATTCCTTTTGATTGTGGAGTAATACTCCATTGTGTATATATATACACCACATCTTCTTTGTCCATTCATCCATCAATGGACATTTGTGCTCTTTCCATACTTTGGCTATTGTTGATGGCGCTGCTATAAACATCAGGGTGCATGTGCCCCTTCGAAGCAGCACACCTGTATCCCTTGGATAAATATCTAGTGGTGCAATTGCTGGATCATACGGTAGTTCTATTTTTAATTTTTTGAGGAAACTCTATACCGTTTTCCAGAGTGGCTGCACCAGCTGCATTCCCACCAGCAGTGCAAGAGAGATCCTCTTTATCCGCATCCTCACCAACATCTGTTGTTGCCTGAGTTGTTAATGTTTTATTCTGACAGGTGTGAGGTGGTATCTCATTTTGTTTTTAATTTATATTTCCCCGATGATGAGTGACGTTGAGCATTTTTTCATGTGTCAGTGGGCCATCTGGATGTCTTCTTTGAAGAAGTTTTATTCATGTCTTTTGCCCATTTATTCACTGGACTATTTGGTTTCTGGGTGTTGAATATAAGTTCTTTGTAGATTTTAGATACTAACCCTTTATCTGATATGTCATTTGCAAATATCTTCTCCCATTCCGTCAGCTGCCTTTTAGTTTTGCTGATTGTTTCCTTCGCTGTGCAGAAGCTTTTTATTTTGATGAGGTCCCAATAGTTCATTTTTGTCTTGATTTCTCTTGCCTCCGGAGACATGTTGAGTAAGAAGTTGCTGTAGCCAAGGTCAGAGAGGTTTTTGCCTGCTTTCTCCTCGAGGATTTTGATGGCTTCCTGTCTTACATTTAGGTCTTTCATTCATTTTGAGTTTATTTTTGTGCATGGTATAAGAAAGTGGTCCAGATTCACTTCTCTGCATGTCGCTGTCCAGTTTTCCCAGTACCACTTGCTGAAGCGACTGTCTTCATTCCATTGGATAGTCTTTCCTGCTTTGTCAAAGATTAGTTGGCCATATGTTTGTGGGTCCTTTTCTGGGTTCTCTATTCTGTTCCATTGATCTGAGTGTCTGTTTTTGTGCCATCAGTTATCTTTTAAAGAGATTTAAATAATGAGAAAAATGTCGTTTCTTTTTACCCCCATAGTTATAATTTTCAGAGATTTCTCCCTAGATATCCAGATTCCTATTTCCACCTGTTACCATTTTCCTTCTGCCAGCCTTAAAGATTTCTTGTAGTGCATAGCACCTGGTGATGAATTCTTTCAGCCTCTATATCTGAAAACATTTTTTGCCTTTATTTGTGAAAAATATTTCCCGTATCTATAGAATTCCAGAATGAGTTTTGTTTTGTTTTGTTTTGTTTTGTTTTTTCCTTTTAGTACTTGCAAGATACCGTGCCACTGTCACTGGCCTATATCATTTTCGATGAGAAATCTGCTATCCTCCTTATTTTTGTTCCTTTGTAAGTAACATGTCTTTTTCCTCTGGTTACTTTTAAGGTTTTCTCTTTATCACTGGTTTTGAGACATTTTATTATAATATGCCTTGGCATAATTTTTTGTTGTTGTTGTTTTTTGGGTTTTTTGTTTTTGGTTTTTTGTTTTTTGGTTTTTTTTGCTTAAAGTTTGTTGGATTTCTTGGATCTATAGATTAATAGCAGTCAACAAATCTGGGCAGAAATTGGCCATTATTTCTTCAAGTATATTTCTGACGTGCTCAATTATGTATGTGATAGGCAGCTGGAGGCCATCCCACAGCGCACTGATGATTTGTTCATTTCTTATATTATTCTTTTTCTCTGTGTGTTTCATTTTTGATAATTTGCATTTCTATGTCAAGTCAGCCAATCTCTTTTTCTGCAATGTCTCACCTGCCATTACAACCATCAAGTGTAGTTTTCATCTCACACACTGTGATTTTCAAAAACGAACTGAAAGTTCAGTTTTGGTCTTTTGTATATCTACCATGGCCCTGCTTATCATTTCCAATCTTTCTCTTGTATTTCTAAATGTATGAAATGATGTTATAATAACTGGTTTTACTGCTCTTGTCTGCTAATTATATCATTTGTGTCAGTTTTAAGTCAGTTTTGATTGATTGATTTTTATATTCACTGTAAGTCCTACTTTTCTGCTTCTTTGCTTGACTGGGAATTTTTTATCAAATGCTAGTCATTGTGTATTTGTCTTTTGGGGCACTTGGTGTTTTGTATTCTTAGAAATACTCTTAAACATTGTTCTGGGACACCGTTAAGTAACAGGAACACATGTCTTTCAAGTCTTGCTTTTAAACTTTGCGAAATATGAACAGAACAGCATTTAGTCTGAGGCCAATTCCCCACTCCTGAACCAAGACCCCTTCTGAATACTTTATCCAGTGCCCATGCCTGACCTGGATTTCCACTCAGGTGGGAGTAGGAGCTGTTTGAGTTTCAGGATCATGCCTCAACAATGTGTTTGGCTGTGTTTCCCCAGCCTCAGGTAGTTTCCTCACACCCCAGCTGTAAACAGGCCCTCTGCAAATCGGTGATGTTTCTCTGTGACCCTCTCTGATCTGCAGTGCTCTGCCTGTGAACCCTCCCTGACTAGGCTAGCCTCCCTCTCCACTGCACCCAGCATTTCCTGCCCCTGGTGCCCCAAATGGGTTATGCATAGGGTCCCCTTTTCCAGGGGTCAGATGGCTGGGAGCTCTCACACAGGGAGCAGCCCTGTCCCCCACTCCAGAGTGCTAGGAAAATGTAGCCACTCTTCCAGGTAGAAAACACGGCTGTGCTCTGTGATGTCCGTCCTCTCATAGCGAGTTCTCAGCAAAGAATCTGTCACTATTGCTGCCGCTGCTGCCATTTATATTATTAGTATCACCAGAGCCATGATTCAACACGGTGCTTCAGAATGTCTACACACACCGGCAATTCCGGAAAATGCACATCATTTAAGAGCACCTAGGTGTCGGCTGCAAATTCCCATTCAGACTCCTGCTCTGGGGAACTGGACTAGGACACTTTCGACTCTCCCAAGCCCCCTGTACTCATCAGCCCAGATGCTTCGGGCCTCCAACAAATGAGGCTATAATCTTGTTGCCAAAGCAGGCATGCTCTTCTCCCATATGAGTTTAAAGAAGAATAAAGACACATGGGGAACATTTGTTACGTGGACTTTGGGGTCAGAGACACACAAGCTCAAAGCCTGAGTCTTCCTGAGCTCCGTGACCTTGAGCCTCAGCTTCCTCATTGATAAACAGAGAATTGTAACAGCTGCCTTATAGGAATATAGGGAGGGTTACACCAGAGCGCCAGCAGGGAAGGGCGTAGCACAGGCCTGGACCGGTTTGATCAGCGGCTGGCCTAGTGACCTTGGGTATGTGGTCTCACTTTTCTGAGCCTTGCTTTCCTGATCTGTAAAATGGGGGGAAGTAATACAGTTTTCCTTATCGCTGAGTTGTAAGGATGAGATGAGATCATCCTATCCCCCTGATTTCTATGTCACTCACCCCCACCCCTTTTGTTTTTCTGACCTCCAAGTGTCCTTTCTTAGTGCCGCCATCCTTGGGATCCCTGTGCTCTGAGGCTTGGGGGAGCAGAGGCAAAGGCTGTCCATGCCTCCGTCTGAGAGCAGACGAGGCAGCCCCCGGAACTAGAGTTGGTTCCTTGCTTTACTAACTTCTCATAAGGCCAGATAGCCTGTCGAGGAAACACTGATGTCATCTCTAATTTCTCTGATGCTCCATTTAAACACAGCATTAGCCTAAGGCTTCCAGGTGTTTAGAGAAACAACATAACACTATGGCTACTGCCTCATGTGCGTGCGGAATTACGCTCTCCCTGGAGCCCTTGTGCGTGCTACACATACTGATTTGAAACCAGGTGAGTCTCAGCTATAAGAGACAGAGAAGACACTGCCCCAGAAGAACATCTGGATGGGCTGGAGTTGGCTGGAGGCTCAAGAGCAGACATTCCATGAGCCTCGTGGAATGACCTGGTGACAATATATGTCAAATGGTTAAGGATCACATCAGCATCTCATCCAGTCCTGGGGGTCAGGTGATATGGGCCAGAGCCCCAGTGTCTGCAGATGCAGCAGGTGGCAACCACAATGTGAGGTCAAAAATTAGCCAATAGTTCCTGAGTACTTACCCTGTTCCAGTCACTGTTCATTTTTCCCACTTAGCAGATGAGAAGACTGAGACACAGGTGAAATGACCTGCCCAGGGCCCCACAGCTGGTAAGTAGCAGAGCTGGGTTTTGAACACAAATCACCAGGTTCCAGAGTCTCTAGTAGTCTCTGTAATGAAGTCCAGATCCCCCAACCTAGCACAGAAGGTACCTCCCCCACAAGCTGACTCCCTCTCACATGTATCAGTTAGCTTTTGCTGCATAACAAACCACCCTGAAACTCCGAGCTTAAAACACAAACGTATATATTTCTAATGGCTCTCTTATCTACAAGGTACTTCTTCCAGGTCAGTCTGGCTTGATTGGAGCTGGATGGTTTTGGGTGGCCTCGGTCCCCTCAGTCCCCAAGTGGAACCACTGAGATGGCCGGGCCATCTGTCTGCATAGTCTTGCATCCTCCAGAAAGCTAGCCTGAGCTTGTCCTGTTGTGCCAGTCATAGGTCTCCCGGAAGCAGGAAAGGGCTGGCCGCATGCACAGACTTTTCAAGTCTCTGCCTGTGTTATGTTGTTACTGTCACCTTAGCCAAAGCAAGTCACCAGGCTTGAGTCCACCAGACTCAAGGTGGACACACAGACCTGGCCTCCCAACACAAGGGAGCAGCAACACTCCATAGCAAAGGGTGCATGTGGGGCGGGGGGAAGTGTGCGGGCATGCGGCCATCCACACTCCACGTCTCCAGCGTCACCTGTTGCCCCCCTCCCTCCACCTGTCTGCTGCTACGGTCACAAGAATGCCCTGGACTCTCTCATACATGCTGCTGCCTGTGCCTGGAATGCTGCTTCCTCAACTTCGCCTCAGAAGATCCTATGTATCTTGCAAAACGCAGTGGGAGACAAAAGCCTTCCGGGATCACCCACCGCAGACTGCTCTTCCCTCTCACTTCACTCATCACCCCATGAGGGGTGCCCTTCCCAGGAGGCTGGGCGCCCTGAGGTCAGGAGCAACATCTGAGAACCCCCTGGGCCCTGCGTTGAGCCTAGAATGAAGGATCAGCTCAGTGACTGCTTTGGGGCTGGGAGGAAGCGAGGGAGAAAGAGAGGGAGTGAGGAAGGAAGGAGAGAGGCAGGGAGGGAGAGAGGGAAGGGGGGAGGGGTGAAGGTGATTAAATGAGCTTTTGGTGAAAGAGTCCAGGGGACCTAGGGTCAGATGTCAAGCCAGCGACCAGGCAGGGCCAGGCCCAGCTCAGGTAGCAGCTGCCCAAAGACCAGCTACCCCCGGCACGAGACCCTGAGCTAAAAGTATGTGTCCTAGCAGTTGAGTAGAACATTAGCAGCTAATAACAGAGTTCATTTCCAAGGGCAAGAGTGCCGCTGAGGTGAAGGGCAAGGTGCTGAGATGGGTCACAAGGCTTGATCTGGTCCCAGGTAAGGTCAGGGGAGTCTTTGTTAAGGAGGTGACATGGTAGCATTTGATTAGAGACTGGGGGTGCAAATAATTAAGTAGGGGGGGCGGCGTGCAGGCAGGAGGAGCAGCAGGGACGTCCTCTCTAGAGGTGGGGGAGCAGGGCTTGTCTGAGGAGACGAAGCCCCCAGCTGCTTCTCAGAAAGGGAGGCAGGAAGGCTCTGTGTGAGGCCGGGAGGGTGGCCAGAGCCTGGAGTGGAGGTCCAGGCCCTCCTTGGGAATCCTGCACAGCTGGGAGGTATCTGTGAAGTTGGAGGAGGGGCTGGAGGGGCTGGAGTCTCAGGAGGAAGACCAAGGCTCAGGTGCCGAAATCAAGAACAACAAGGATGAGAGCAAATCCTCACATACCACATAATACCCAGGCCGGGGCAGTGCTCAGTGTTCACTCACTGAATCTTTATAGCAACCGGAAGTGGTGCATTGTCTTATTGTTCCCATTTAACAGATGAGAAAACTGAGGCACAGAGAGGCTTGGCCAAGGTCACACAGCTATGAAAGTGGTGAAGCGGGGCTTCAAACACAGATCATGTCACTGCAAAGCTTGTGCTCTTACCCACTACCTTCTCCTGCCTTGTCATTAGACAGTCATTCAACAAACACTCGTTAATCACCTAATGTATGCAGATGCTGCCCTTGGTGCTAAGGACATGGCAGGGAACAAGAGAGACCTGGTCTGGGTCTCTTGGTGTCAGTGCTCCAGCTAGACAGAGAAGTACAGCAGCAGATGCTTGGTAGTTATGCCTGCTCTGATGCAAGTAAAGCAGGGCAACGAGACACTAGTGACGGTGGGACATGGGGACGAAGTGGGTTGTGTGATTGGAGAGTCCCTAGGAGGTGACATCAGTGCTGACACATCAATGCCATGAGATGAGGAAAGAGCAAGTGTAAAGGCCCTGAGGCAGGAATGAGAAACTGGACAAAGGCCAGTATGGTGGAAACAGAGTGAGTAAGGAGCAAAGGGCATGAGACAGGGTCTGGGGGACAGGCAGAGCCTTGGGGGCCACATGTGCTGTGTCCTGTGTGCCCTTTGGACCCACCTCACTACCTCCCCTGCTCCCTGCAGGGGCGCAAGGACAGGGCCCTGTGCCCTCCTGGGCGCTCTCTTCTGTTGGGTCCTGGAGGCAGCAGAGGAGACCCAGGGCAGGAGGGTGAGGAGTGTTTACTCTCCGGCTCCCTCCCCTCGAGCCCCGGTTGGCAGTGGCGGCAGCTCTCCTGTGGCCCCAGCTCCTTCTGGTGGCCCCTGTCCCGTGGCTGCCTCTCTCTCAGGGGTCTGGTAACTGCTCCCTCCCCTGCCCCCTGCAGACCTGGGATGGACAGGCTCCCCACTGCTGCTAGCAGCCCCCTTCCCCGGTGGCTCAGCAGCCCCTGCGGGTTCCCGGTTTCCTGTCCACACCTTGGCAACCGGTGACCGTCCCTCCCTTAAACTCCCTTCAGTTACCCTCTCCCATTGGCCCTCCACCCTCTGCAAAGGCCATACTCCACTCTCTGCCATGAGAATTCAGATCTCACGTGAAGTGCAGGGGGGAAGCCACCAGAGAGTTTAAGCAGCGAAGGGACTTTAACGATTCACCTTTCTGGAAGATGCCCCTGGCTGCCATGGAAACAGATGAGAAGAGACAAGAGTGGATGGGGGACCCATTAGGGTCCAGGAGAGTTTAATGAAGTTGGTGCAAGGTGGAAGCAGAGAGACGGGA
>JAQQST010001682.1:0-11979 GCA_028646485.1 Cryptoprocta ferox | reverse complement strand
TTTTCACTGTTATTTTAACTGAGACTGGTGAGCCTATAGTACTTTCTGCAGGAGCCCCACAGGGTTTTACTCTTAAACTCACCCTTCTGAGATAAAAGAACACTGAGATGTTTCTTTTACCTAAAATCTCGATTCACAGAGTTAGAACAGTTTGAAATTCTATGCTTGTCAGGGTGCCATTTACTGAACTTTATCAAACAACACTGAACCCACTGTCTTCCACTAATATCTTTTTTTACCATGTTAAAAGTGTTTGAAATGTCCTGCTCTGCTACAGAGGGAGTTATGTACTCCACCAATTAAAACAGAAGTGTGGTGGAACCTTGTATCAAGGAATATCTGATTTCACTAGCTGAAAGAAGTGTTAAAAGTTAAAACCCTACAAAGCCTAGGCAGAAAGTACCATACTCTCCACACTCTGAGATAAAAGAGCAGGGAAACCATATTTAAACTAACCTCTCGATTCACAGAGTTAGAGCAGTTTGAAACTCTATGTGTGTCATCCAGGGAAAGTGCCATTTACTGAACTCTAAGAAACAACAGTGTGCCTGAAGCTTCCTTCATCTAACATCATGTTTCACTAACTTAGATTTGTTTGACAAATCATGACCCGCACATCGGAAACTGTCATGTACTTCACCATTTCAAACAACAGTGTGGTGGAACATTGTTGAAAGTCATATCTGGTTTCACTAACTGAAAGAAGTGTTAATAGTTAAAACCCTCGGGGGCCTATGCTGAAAGTACCATCTGCTCCATACTCTGAGATAAAATAGCGAAACCACCTTTCAACTGACCTCTCGGTTCACAAAGTTAGAACAGTTGGAAATCCTATGTGGGTCATACAAGGCAAGTGCCATTGATGGAACTCTATGAAACAACAGTGTGGGGAAACAATCTTTCAACTATTATCTGGTTTTTACTAAGATCGAGTTGTTTGAAAAGCACCAAAGGGCCTGTGCAGAAAGTGCCATATATGCAACTATGGGAAACAACACTGTGGGGAACTGTCTCTCGGAGTGTATGATAAACCATGTGAACTATGCAGAAAGTGCAATTCCTCGTGTTCGCTCCTACATCGCTGCTGCCCCTACCTGCCCAAGGGATGGCAGGAAGGACATCCAAAGCCAGGGCTTTCGCTCTCTGTTGGAAGGAATAGAGATGTTTCTCTTTTCTCTCTATTGAGTCCTCATGATGACAGTGTTTCATCTGTGGCCTGCAGAGAGGTCCCTTTAGCAAAGCCCATGGCTGTTTCTAATTCCTGAGACAGCCAACAGGCTGAACGATTGTGCTAGTCCCTTCATTCACAGCAGACTCCTTTTCCCATCTCTAATGAAGAACTCAGGCTCGCCAACTATCATTGTGAACCCTTTTGCTCTATCTTCAAAGGAGTCTCTCCCTGCGGTTCATTCCAAGTGAGTGTCTCAGAGGAAACATCCTCTGCTTTCAGGTCGAGAGTGTGGTGAAGTCCTTGTGAGTGTGCAATGGGTTTTGTAACAGGACCACCCCTTCGTCTGGTTTCAGAAGTATATGGACATCAAGAGGCCTGGGTCATTGGAAGATGCCCAGTGGAGAATGCCCAGTATGGATGCTGGGACAGAGGTTGCAGGAGAGAGCGGGCCTCCTTTATGGGCTGAGAAGAAATCAGGTGAGATATCTCCATTCCAGATCGATCCAATTCCCATTTGGAATGTCGAGCTTTCATGCTCGCTTTGGCGGCACATATACGAAGATTGGAATGTCTAGCTTTGGTCCACCTCCTAGTCATTTTCTTCCCATGGCTGTGTTTTGAAATAAGTTCGTGTTCACACATAGGGGCCACAGAACTGTCACTCACTCAGCTGGTACTCTGGAGTAGGCCACAAACTCCCACTCGGGTCCTGTGCTCAGTGAGAGCTTTCACGCTTTGCTATACCAAAGGAACGATGGCCTCTGAGCGGCCGGTGCTTGGCCTGGTATGGAAGGTGAAGGGGTGCAACCTTGATTCACTCGCCTGCTTGATTGAGTTGCCTTCATTCTGAGAAGCAGACAGTTGGCACATGGACGGTATGTACCAGGAGTGGGTCAGCACAGGAAATGTCCGTTCCAAGAATAGGGAATGAAGTCCTTGTTCCAGACTCCTGAGCAAAAGCCAGCAGAACCCAATAACTTACAGCTCAACCCCTGCTGTCTCCGACAACTGACAGAAATACTGGAAGGGACAGACCAAGCCAGAAGTCTCTGGTTCCTGAAGAAAGACTGCAAGCTTCTTGATGAGAAGGCTCCTGTGGGTAGTCCTTCAGAGGGCTCCCTCTGCCTAAGCCCACAGGCATTTCTTATCCCTGATACAACCAGGTTCATAGGAGACTGTGATGGTTATTTCAATCTCAACACTCCATAGGTCAGTTCTGATGAAGAACACTGGCACTCCTTGTCTCCATTTACACACCTAGGCTCTTTTGTTGAAGAAAAATGAGGGTTCTGTTTCAGCCCAGTGTCTGAGATATACACTGTCGTCCTTCAAGTTGGAGTCCCCCAGTGTCCATGTTATGGTGATATAGGTTTTGCTTGGGCCCTTCTCAATTTGCTATCAGAAATGTGTGGCCAACCCAAACCCTAGGGTATTTATTTGAAGGTGCCCAGGGAGAATGCTTGTGGGTAGGCTGAGCCACCTGAGGGTTAGGGGTTAGGGGTTAAGGGTCAGGGGCCAGTTTCCTCCTCCCATGTGGGACAAGAGACAGGGAAGGCAGATATCTCTTTCCTAGATTTGAAGAATGCCCATTTGCAATGCAGGACGATAACTCACCTCGTAGTGACTCTGATCCCATTGCTGCCTTTCTAACTTGTTCTCAGTTCACACACCAAGACCAAGGGGCTGTCCCATACCAACCAAGGCCCCAGGTTTGGACTTGAGCTTCCAGGCCTTTCTTGAGTCGATGCAGAGCTCTCTGAGCCGGATACCTGAGAGGACAGCTAGCACGCCTGTCCCTGAGCCCTCGGTGCATAGCGGGCCAGAGTATCGTGGCAATGGATAGCCACATGAATCCCGGGGCCTAATGGACTGACATACCCTTGTGTGGAAGAAAAGACACACTGGGAACGTGCAGCACACTTTGTGAACTGATCAGCACACTAAAAGCCTTTTGAATAAATGGTGCCCCATAGCCTCGTTCCAACCTATTGATCATCACAGGGAAGCATATTCTTTGTGACTCAGTATAACTGCTGCCACTGTCTACTGACACGATGTGCAGAGGAACAACAGAAGCCCAAGCTTCCCTCTATTTCTTAAGGGAGAATGTGGGTCTCTTGCTCACAGGGCTCCAAGGGGCATCCTTTGAGGTACTCCTTTGGCCAAGCCGACCAAGGGTTCTTCTGATGCCCGAGCAAGCCAGCGTGCTAATATATGGTGCTGGTCAGACTCTTCTAAACATTACCCAAATCTCATCCTTCATGAAGACCTGTGGCCCTCGGTGTATCAAGTTCCATGGCAGGGCTTTATTCTCCACCACGGTTCCTCTTGTGGTCCCCACCGATTCAGTCACTCAGAGTCATAGCACCGGTTTGCAAAGGTCCGAGGTGGACCAGCCCTTGGGACTTGTGGGACAGGTTGAGCCAAAGAGGCTCAAAGAGGCCTTTTGGTTTCAGGACTCCATGGACATGCAGAGCCCTGGGCCTTTCAAAGGGGTCCAGCCGAGAACTGTTTGTGTGGAGGCTGGGCCAGATGGATAATGGGGGACCTGGCCTCCATGCCTAGGGAAAATGAAGTTGAACATGTCCCTTCCACACTGATCACATTCCCATTGGATGCAAACATTGAACGCACTTTGGTCCAGGCTGGAGCCATTCCCATTCGCTTACTGTCATTCTGTCTCAGGCTTTGCTCACCCTTAGGAGCCGTGGAACTGGCACTCACTCAGTGGGGACCAAGGCGTGGGTGTCGGCCACCCACTCGGCCCCCTGCTCAGTGACAGCCATGAGCATCGTCTACCCAAAGGAGAATAGCCCTCCAATCCCTTGAGCTTGGTGCTTGACTGTTTGTAGCAATCAGGGGTGGGGGAGGGGAGCCAGCTTGCCTCACTGCTCTGCCTGACAGAGGGGCCTTCCTTCTGAAAAGCAGACAGTTCACACTGGAGCAGGAGGCTCCGGAAGCTGGTCAGCACGGAAAGAGCCCTTTACAGAAAGAGGGCCTCGGGGCCCCTCTTCACACTTTGGAGGAAGACCTGGGGGCACCTGAAGGCGACAGCACTGTCACTGCTCACTCCATTCAATGAAGTCCAGGGCTCTCTAGGTCCTTGTGAAGGTAGGAGACAGGCTTGCTGCTTTCAGGATTCCCAAGTGCGGACGCTAGATGGCACTGTTGCCTAAGGCTTCTGGGGTTTCTTCTTCTTCCCAGAGCCAGGTTGCCAGGAGCTGGTGCTGGGCCCTTCCTTCTCCACAAAATTCCCCTTTCAATCTCTGAAGAGCTCTGAACCTCCTTATCCACCTTGACACATCTCTGCTCTCTTGTAGACACAAGGTTCTTCCCACAATCCGTTCAGAGTCAGTGTCTCACGGTCATCTCCTCTGCCTTCCACCTGGGAAGCTGACTCAGTCCTGGAGACTTTGGGAGAGATTTTGGCCGCAGGACTCCATCTCTAGGACTTCACTGGGCTCCAGAAGTATGTGGTCATTCAGAGACCCAGCCCAATGGAAGGGTCCCAGCAGAGAAGGTTTGTGTGTAGCTTGGGTGAGAGATTTGGGCACGGAGCTGGTTTTCTTCTGGGCCAAGGGCAAACGGAGTAAGACACCTTCTTTCCAAGAGGATTCATCCCAATTCCCACTGGATGTGTCGAGCTTTGGCCCTCCTTGTGCCCATTTCCTTCGCCTTGCTGCACTGCCGACAATTTGTTTTTCTTTTCTCCCTCAGGAGCTATGGAGCTATCAGAGCCTCGGGTAACTCCCCCAGGTAGGCCACAAACTCCCACTCTGCTCCTGTGCTCAGTGAGCGCTCTCAGGCTCTGAACTAACAAAGGAAAGATGACCTGTATTCCCTGGAAGACTGGTGATTGGCCTGCGGTGGTATGGAAGGGGAAGGGGAGCCAGCTTGCCACACTGTCCTGGGTGATCGTGTTGCCTTCATTCTGAGAAGCAGACAGTTTGCACGTGAGCCATATGGACAGGGAGAGGGTCAGCACAGGGGAAGCCCTTTCCAGGAACAGGGAATGATTTCCTTGTTCCACACTCTGAGTGAGAGCCAGCAGAACCGAATCCCTAGAGCTCAAACCAGGGGCCGACGTCAGCTGCTAGAACACGTGGGAGGGTCAGACAAAGCCACACAACTCTGTCTCCTCAAATCAGAATGCAGGGCTCCCAGGTGCATTCCTTCAGGGAGCTCCCTTTGCCAAAGCCCGAGACATTGCTTATTTGGGTACAGCCAGGTTGGTAGGAGACTGCGCTGTGCACTTATTCTCAAAATTCTCCACATCTCATGCGTGAGGAAGAACTCGTGCAATCCGTGTCTCAATGTCCACCATTTACCTTTTTCTTGAAAAAACCGCACTGCATGGAATTTGTCAGAGCCAGTGTCTTTGAATGACATCCTCGCCTCTCAGCACTGGAGTCCGGTGGTGTGCTTGTGGTGATGATATAGGTATTACAATGGGCCCCTCTCGATTTGGTTTCAGAATTATGTGACCATCTCCAAACCTAAGGTGTGTGAAGGATCCCAGGCAAAATGCTTGTGGGTAGGCTCAGCCAGAAGGTAGGGGTACATCCAGCTTCGTGTGTGCTTAGAGGGTGAGGGAAGATAGATATCCCGTTCCTCGATTTGACCAGTGGCCTTTGGAATGCAGAAATTTGACTCACCACGTAGTCATTCTGATCCCATTTCTGCTTTTCTAACTTGACCTCACTTCACACACCAAGACCCTGGGGCTGTCCTGTAGCGTGCAAGTTCCAAGGATGGACGTGTAGGTTCCAGAACATTCCTGAGTTGAGGCAGGGCTCTCAGAGTCTGATACCACTGAAAGGAGCTAGGCATTGTGTCCTTGAGCCCTCAGTTCAGAGCAGGCTACTGTATCATGAGAATGGGTATCCACTTGGACCCCCGACCCTAACTGATGGACATGCCCTCATGCAGAAGAAGAGACAGACCGTGCCTGTGCAGCATGCTCCAGGACCTGACCAGCACACCAAAAGTATGTGCGCTTTTGAATCTTTCCCGCACCAGGCCTTGTTCCTACCACTTGATCTTCCCATGGAAGCACATTCTTCATAGCTCAGGGGCACTAGGGACCCTATGTTCTGCTCTGATGGGCACAAGCATGCCAAAAGCCTCCGTGTCCCTCTCCTTCTTAAGGGAGAGTGTGGGTCTCTTGCTCACAGGGTACCAAGTGGTTCCCTTTGGACAACTCCTGTAGCCATATCCCACAAACGGTCTTCTGATTTCTGAGCAAGCCAGCTTCCTCCTATATTGTGCTAGTCAGTTTATTCTAAACATTATCCAAGTCCCATCATTAAAGACGAACTCTTGCCCTGGGCTTATCGAGTCTCATGGCATTGCTTTTTATCCATCAAGGTTTGTCTCGGGGTCCATACAGTTTTGGGCTTGTACAGTCATAGATCCGCCTTGCAAATATCCAATGTGGACCAGCTCTTCTGACTGTGGGACAGGTTGAGGTAAAGGGGCCAGCATATTCGTTTCAGGATTCCATGGACATCCAGATACTTAGGGCATGGAAATGGGTCCAGCCGAGATCTGTCTGTGTGGAGGCCAGGCCAGAGGGATTAGGCGTGAGCCAGCCTTCATTCAGGGCCTAGGGGAAATGAAGTTGAACATGGCCCATCCACATTGATCACATTCCCACGGGATGGTAACATGGCACACTTAGGTCTTGGCGGCAGCCATTCACATTCCCTTAATGTCTTTCTGACTCAGTCTTTGTTCACCCTTACGAAGCATGGAGAGGGCACCCACTCAGCGGGCACCAAAGCCGTGGGCGTCAGCCACCCACTCGGTCCCGTGCCCGGTGACAGCCCTGAGCATTGGCTACCCCGAAGGAGAAAAGTCGCCCTATCTCTGAGCTTGGCGCTTGACTGTTTGGAGCAAGAGGTGGGGGCAGGGGAGCCAGCTTGCCTCACTGCTCTGCCTGATGGAGGGGCCTTCCTTCTGAAAAGCAGACGGTTGACCCTGGAGCAGGAGGCTCCAGATGCTCAGGAGCCCAGAAGGAGCCCTTACCAGGAAGAGGGCCCCAGGGCCCTTTTCCATACTTTGGAGGAAGACCTGGGGGCACCTGAAGGCGACAGCACTGTCACTGCTCACTCCATTCAATGATGGGAAAAGCAAGAAAAGCAGACAAAGTCCAGGGCTCTCTGGGTCCTTGTGAAGGAAGGAGACAGGCTTTGCTGCTTTCAAGACTCCCAGATGCGGACGCTAGGCAGGCACTTTCCCCTAAGCCTTCGGGTGGTTGTGCTTCCCAGAGCCAGGTTGCCAGGAGCTGGTGCTGGGCCCTTCCTTCTCCACAGAATTCCCCATCCAACCTCAGAAGAGCTCCGGCTTTCCTTATCCACCTTACACATCTTTGCTCTTTTGTGGACACAAGGTTCTCCCAACAATCTGTTCAGAGTCAGTGCCCCATGGTCATATCCTCTGCCTTCCCCCTGGGAGACTCTTCTAGTCCCTTTGGCTGGGAGAGAGGATCGAGCCACAGGGCTCCTTCTTCATTAATTCATTGGGTTTCAGAAGTATGTGCCTATTCAGAGGCCCAGGGAATTTAGAGGCGCCCAGCAGAGGATGTCTGTGTGTAGGCCAGAGCAGACATTTGGGCAGAGACCTGGACTCCTTGTGGGCCAAGGGCACATGAAGGAAGACACCTTCTTTCCATGTAGATCCCAATGCCTGCTGGCATTTATATTTATCTAACTTTGGCCCTCCGTGGGCCAATTTGCTTCACCTTGCTGCATTTCTGACAATGTTTTTTTTTCTCCCTTGGGAGCCTTGGATCCATCAGTCACTCAGCTGGCACCCCATGGTAGGCTGCAAACTTCCACTCTGCTCCTGTGCTCATTGAGAGGTATCGGGCTCTGCGCTAACAAAGGAAAGAAGGCTGTTAGTCCCGAATGTGTGGTGATTGGCCTGCTGGGGTCTGGAAGGGGAAGGCTAGTTAGCCTCCCTCACTGTCACCTGGATGATGGAGTTGCCCTCATTCTGAGAAGCACACCGTTTGCACATGGGCAGTTTGGGTCACTATGGCGTTAGCACAGGGAAAGCTATTTTGAGGACCAGGGAAAAACAGTCTTCGTTCCAGACTCCTGAGCAACAGCCAGGAGAACCCAGTAGCTACAGTTCAACCCCGAGATAGTGCCATCAAATTTAGAAAACGTGGGAGGGAGAGACATAGCCAGCAATCTCTGGCTCCAGAGGAAAGAATGCAGACTTCTTGCTGACCGAGATCCCGGTGTCGTGGTTCACGGGGTTCCCTTGGCCTAAACCTACAGGCATTTCTTATTCCAGATACAACCAATTGATAGGAGCTCGTGCTGGGGACTTCCATCTCAACATTTCCCACCTCTCATGTGTGATGAAGAAGTCTGGCCAGCTGTGTCTCTACGGGCACCCATTCATTACCCTGCTTTTGAATAAGATTGTGAATGGAATGGATTCAGAGCCACTGTCTTAGAGGAATAGTCTCGTCTTTCGGCTTGTGAGCCTGCTGGAGTCCCTGTGATGGTGAGACAGGTATTGCAATGGGCCGCCCTCCGTGTGGTTTCCGAATGACGTGACCATCGCCAAACCTACGGTGTGTGAAGGCGTCGAGGCAGAACACTTGCGGGTAGGCTCAGCCAGAGGTGAGGCTCACAACTGCCTCATGTGTTGGAAGACGGTAGGGAAGTTAGACATCTCCTTCCCCGATTTGACCCATATCCATTGGAAGGCAGAACTTGGACGGGCCTGGGAGTCATTAGGAACCCTTTGCTGCTTTTCTAACGGGGTCTCAGTTCACACACCAAGGCCATGGGGCTGTCCCATACACAACCAGTGTCCATGGATTGGAAGTGAGTTTGCAGGCAGTTCCTGAGCCAATGCAGGGCTCGACGATGCTGATCGGCGAGAAGACAGCTTGCACTCTTGTCCCCAGGCTGGAGTAACCAGGGAATGGCTAGCCACATTGACTCCCACCCCGAACTGACGGGGATACCCTCATTCAGAAGAGCGGTCAGTCTGCGCACGTGCAGTTTGCCGCATGACCTGATCGGCGCACAAAACACCTTTTGACAAAACAGTGCACTAAGGCCTCCTTCCCACCTCTTGATCGTCTCATCGAAGAGCCTTCTTCAGACCTCAGAGTCACTGTTGCCCCTATCTACTGATACGACGGGCAGAAACACACCAAAAGCCAATTTCCCTCGACTGGTTAAGGGAGAAAGAGGCTCTCTTGCTCACAGGGAGGGCTCCAAGGGATATCCTTTGGAGTGGTCCTGTAGCCGAAGCCCACAAAAGATTTTTCTGACTCCTGACCAAGCCTGCTCGCTCCTCGATTGTGCTGGTCAGCGTTCTCTAAATAGCATGCAATTCTCATCCGGAACGAAGAATTCTGATCCTAGGGCTATCAAGTTTCATGAGCGTGCTTTCTTATCCCTCAAGGTTCACTTTGGGGCCCATACAAGTCTGTCTGACGGAAGAATAGCTCAGGCTTGCAAATGTCCAAGGTGGACCAACCCTTGTGTCTGTGGGACAGGTTGAGCCAGAGGGGCTCTGGCATTTTGGTATCAGGACTCCATGGACATGCAGAGCGCGAGGCCATGTGAAGGGGTCCGGCCGAGAACCGTTTGGGTGGAGGCTGGGCCAGCCACATTAGCGGGGAGCTGGCCTCCTTGCTGGGCCTCGGAGAAATAAAGTGCAACATGTCCTTTTCACATTGGTCACATTGCCATTGGGTGCACATCTCAAGCTCCCTTTGGTGCTGGCTTCGGCCAGTCCCGTTCACTGACTGTCTTTCTGACTCAGTCTTTGTTCACCCTTAGGAGCCATGGAGCTGCCACTCGCGCAGAGGGCACCAAGGGATGGGCTTTGGGTGCCCATTCAGTCCCTCGCTCAGGGACCGCCATGAGCATGGGATATCCAAAAGGAGAAGAGCCCTCCAATCCCTGAGCTTGTCACTTGGCTGATTGAAGCAAGGGGTGGGGGAGGGGAGCCAGCTTGCCTCATTGCTCTGCCTGATGCAGGGGCCTTCCTTCGGAAAAGCAAACTGTTCACACCTGCAGGAGCCTCCAGAGGCTGGTCAGCCCAAAAAGAGCCCTTCAGAGGAAGATGGCCCTGATGCCCCTTTCCACACTTTGGAACAACAGCTGGGGACACCTCATGGCTACAGCACTGTCACTGCTCACTCCATCCAGTGCTGGGAAAACAAGAAAAGCAGACACAGTCCCGGGGCTCTCTGGGTCCTTCTGAAGGAAGAAGGCAGGCCTGTCTCCCACAGGCCTCCCAGATGCAGACCCTAGAGGCCTTTTGTGCATCAGTCCTCAGGTGTTTCTTCTTTTTTCCCCAGAGCCAGTTTGCCTGGAGCCGGTGCTGGGCACTTCTTTCTCCATATAAATCCTCTCTCTCTCTCTCTCTCTCCCTCTCTCTGTCTCTCTGTCTCTCTGTCTCTCTGTCTCTGTCTCTCTCTCTCTTTTTTAACGTTTAGCTATTTTTGGGAGACAGAGAGAGCATGAGCGGGGGAGGGGCAGAAAGAGAGGGAGACACAGAATCTGAAGCAGGCTCCAGGCTCTGAGATGACAGCCCAGGCCTGATGCGGGGCTCGAACTCACGGACCGTGAGATCATGACCTGAGCCAAAGTCGGGCGCCCAACCAACTGAGCCACCCTGGCGTCCCCTCCCCTTCCTCTCTCTGGAGAGCCCTGACCCTCCTGATCACCATCACACATCTTTGTTCATTTTTTAGAAACAGGGCTCTTCCCACACTCTGTGCAGAGTAGGTGTCTCACAGTCATATCCTCTGCCTTCCACCCGGGAGTCTGACCCAGTCCTTGTGACTGTGGGAGAGATTTTCCCACAAGGCTCCTGCTCCATTAATTCATTGAGTTTCAGAAGTACGTGGCTCTTGAATGACCCAGGGATTTGTAGGTTCCCCAAAATGGATGTTTGTGTGAAGGCTGGGGCAGAGATTTGGGCAGGGAGCTGGCCTCCTTTCAGCCAAGGGGCACTGAAGGAAGACATCTTCTTTCCAAGTGGGTCCCAATCCCCACTGGAAATGTCAAACTCTGCCCCCCCCACTCCCTTGGGTGCATTTCCTTCCCTTTGCTTAATTTCTGGCTCTCCTCTCCCCATTAGGAGCCACAGAGCCATCACTCCCTCAGCTGGCACCCCTGGGCAGGCATCATACTCCCCCTCGGCTCCTGTGCTCAGGGAGAGCTCTCAGGCTCTGAGCTAACGAAGGACAGATGGCCTTTAGTCCCTGAGTGCTTGTTGCTTGGCTTGCTGCGGTATGGGAGGTAAAGGGGAGCCATCTTTCTTCGCTGAGCTGGATGATTGAGTGGCCTTCATTCCGGGAAGCACACAGTTTGCACAAGGGCAGTATGGGCCAGGTCGCGGTGAGTACAAGAAGTGCGTTTTCCAGGAATGGGGAGTGAATTCCTTGTTCCAGACTCCTGAGCAAGAGCTGGTAGAACCCAATGGTGAATGGCACCTCAAACACTGCTGCCTCCATCAACTGCTACAGAAAGTTGGAGGGACAGATATAGCCAGAAACCTCTGGCTCTGAAAGAATGAAGGGAGGTTTCTTGCTGACAGGGCTTTCAGGTGTGCCCTTTCAGAGGGCTCCCTTTGCCTCAGCCCATGGGCGTTTCTGTTTCCAGATACCAGCAGTTTCATAGGAGACTGTGCTGGGTACTTCCTTCTCAACATCCTCCAGATCTCAGTTGTGATGAAGAACTCTGAGAGTCTGTGTCTCCGTTTCCACCACGTAGCTTTTTTTTGTCCAAAGAGTTTCTGCATGGAGTTCATCCAGACCCAGTCTC
>JAQQST010001681.1:0-11980 GCA_028646485.1 Cryptoprocta ferox | reverse complement strand
GCGGGGGGAAGGGGAAGGGGGAAAGGTAAAGGGGGGTGATGGTCTTGGTGGAGGTCACTTGTGGGAAAGAGCACTGGGTGTTATATGGAAACCAACCTGACAATAAACTATAAAGGTTAAAAAAAATAAAGTGGGTTTTTATTTCATATGAGAACAAACTACTAAAATGGAGATTTTGTTAAAGAGAAGAAGTAATTGGAATCCTATATTCAATGATTGTTATAGGGAGAAATATTTAACAGTTTTTTTTATCATTCAGTGATTAAAAAATAGAAAAGTAGTTAAAATAGAAGCAGTAGAAAATTCTATTGAACATAATGAAAACTTTTATGGTTATCAAGATGTAGCAAACCCATTATGGGCAACTAGATACTGCCAATTGATCTCTTTCTTCCTTAAAATTGCTTTAAATCTGTATATAGAAGCCCACTCAATTGGAAAAAATCTTATACAACTGGTTTCTGGTACTGTGTAGAGATAGAGAAAATAAAAATTGTGTGAAAGACTGATATTATGAGAACTAAAATGCTTCACTGATTGACTCCTAGAAGATAACAAGTCCTGGAATCTTTTGCTATCCAGCTACCTGAAGGCTGGAGAATAGAACTTCTAAAGTACATTCTAATTCTCAGATTCTCATCATTCTCTGAAGTTGCAATTGATAATTAAACTATTTGGATTAAGTGGGAAACATTTAGTTATTACTCTGTCCACCAGAATTTTATTTATTTATTTATTTATTTAATTTTTAATGTTTATTTATTTTAGAGAGAGAGGGAGACACAGATTGTGAGCGGGGGAGGGTCAGAGAGAGAGGGAGACACAGAATCCAAAGCAGGCTCTAGGCTCTGAGCTGTCAGCACAGAGCCTGACGTGGGGCTCAAACCCATGAACTGCGAGATCATGACCTGAGCTGAAGTCGGCCGTTTAGCCAACTGAGCCACCCAGACGCCCCCCATAAGAATTTTAAAGTACACATTTTTTTATGATTTTTATAATTAACAGGTAATTGCATATTTCATCTGTTTTAATGATCATAATTAAATATGATTCATTATTGTAGTTTCATCAATAAATCAAAGTAGATCACAAGGCCAAATTATGTGTCCTATACAACCATCTATGCATTGTTTTAATGAGAAAAACATTAGTTAAGGAAGAGGGAAAAGTCTCTGTTTAGATTCCAGTATCACATCTTACTTTCTAAGACTATCATAGCCATTTTCTCATTATCTACCCTGTATTAAAAAGACCTGGATTCAAACAGGCCTACTACCTCAGAATAAATACTTTCTGAGATATTTTCTGTGAACACTCTAACTTATCAAAGCAATGTTTGTTCATAGTAAAGACTGGTGGATCCAATCTCATGAAGGTTGCACAAGTACCTGAAGGAGCGGACTCAGTTGGCGGAGCTCAGAGTTCAGCCAGGAATACAAAGCATACTGACCAAGGGGTGGCAGTCTGCAGGCATTGTAAAATAAACTGTGAATGTGATAAGCGAATGGTCAGTAGTCCATAAGGAAGCTGCGTTATGTCTCTCAATGGGTAGAGAGAGTGAAAAACCAGGAAATATGGGAGAATACAATTTTGGAGGGAATCTCACCCGAAAAATGGAGCTAAATATTACTTTTGGGATAAAATATTGGGAGGATTGAATGATATATGCATAAAACATTTAGCACATTGCCTTGCACATAGAAGGAGATCAATAATAGTAATTCTTATAAGATGATGACTGGTAAAGAGTGTGAATCCCTTGCTTAGTGAATAATTTTTCAGTACATTTCTGGGTCATTTTTGCAATTGTATTGCAAAACTGACTCCTACTTAGCTTGTGGTCAGTTATGAATTCCAAGCCTCTTAAGTGGTACTCATTTTTAGTGAGGCCTCCTCTGTATCTGTGGTTATCTTTTTTTTTTCATTTTTAAGTTTGTTCCTAATAATTTGTGCTTTCTCTTGTTGACAATATTCCTGCTTCATAGGATCATTTACCAATATATCAACATTCATTTTGCATGTTATTTCTGTGCTATAACCCTGCCAGTTTTAACAGCAGGTGGACTTTTGATTAACACATTTTAAATTTCTTAGTCATAGCTAACCAAAGGCCCTGTCCCCTTGCCTTTGTCCAACAAAGGTGCTGGCTCTGCTCAAAGGTCCACAGACACCAAATAAAGGACTGTCAAAGAAGGTAGAGCATATTACATTTTTTTTAACTTGAATTTTTTTTGGAACTACTTTTGGGCCCTGTGACACCCAGTTCCAGTCTTACCTCTATAGCCGAATTAGATTGTTTATAGATAGCATCTATTTCCCAGCTACCCAAGATTTATTAATGGAAATTTTACTCCCACACCATGGAAACAACAGCATTCCCTGGAATGTGACTGTTATCACAACTCAATGAAACCCTCTCATTAATGTATAATAAAATACAAAATCAAATGGGATGAATTTCAGTGGTTCAGTTTTAATATTCTGATTGAAGAATTCAAGCAAATCAATTTTGGATGTTAGAAGTTTCTGTGAAAGGTAAATATTTTTAACTATTTTTCATTGATGATTGTATTTAACACATGTTTTTATGGGGAAATTGGAAAGAAATTAAGATTAAATAATTGAGTTAAGCTATAGCATGAGGCTGTCCAAAAATATATCAATTCATATTACAGGAAGAAATTGGGAAACTAAATGGACATTATTTGGTTTAGTCTTCAAAGTAATTATTCTTCAGTTGATTTATCATACTAGAAAAAAATGAAAGTTAATACCTATGCTAATTAGGAAACTTTTTTGTTAGCTTTTTTTTTGAGTATTGAAATGCACATAGATTAAATCTAAGCTTTATTATATTGCATTCAGATCACTATCATATATAAAACACACATATCAGACCATGTTATAATTTAGCTATAATATGAATTAATTCAAGACACATTTGATCTCTGTTAGAGAAAAGAATTTCACTGGAAAAAATAAATAATGAGGGGGATTGCTTCTGAAATATTATTTAGGATTATTAGGAGCCACAAGCAAAGAAGAGGTGGTGGCAGTCCCACTTCTCCCTTGTGTTAATGAGAAAATAATTGTTTGAGGATGTTTTTGAATTCAAGCAAAATCCCAGCTGAGAGGGCTTTGAAGATTTGTTCTTCATACCCTTTGAGAGAAGAGATTGCTAAGAAGACCTTAGAAAGATGTTAATACAAATTATTAAAGTCCCAGTATTCTAAATCTCCTTCACTAGAGGAAAAAAATTCAAATAAATTTCCTTCTCCATACAGATCTCTATGTTGCTTATTGAATTTGTCACTGTGGGAGCTTTGTAATATATTTAAGGTAGGTCCAGCTTGAATTTCTCAAGAACCTTGATTTTACTTCATCAGACAGCCAATTGAATTCTGCCTCAATGCACCAGAGTGGCTCTAGTGTTGTTCTCACAACAGTATCCCTTCCACCCCATTCCTCTCCATAGTAGAGTTGATGCCTATGTAGATGTTTCAAGAAGTTAGATACCTCTGTAATTTTTCCCCAGAATAAATGAAAACTTCATCTAATTCTTCCAGGATCTTCATAGAAAATTCCAAAAAATGGGAGTGATTTTCACATGACCCATGATTTTCAAATCATATACATTTTGTTTAGTCTTGGCTTTGTGTCTAGATGTGTTGTAAGGGAGATAAACTTCTACTGAAAGATATGTATATATTGCAGTAAACATTCAATTTAAGATCTCTAATATATTTTTTGTTCATTTTCTTGAATTTGACTTCAGGGAAAAAGAAACAAGACAATGAGCTCTCATCAGTGATTTATACTAATAACTTCCTTGGTGTGTCTTCACGTCAGCATAATTTCGGTTTAGAACTCTAGACTTTTACTTACACTCCTGAACAACCAACGCTGGCTTTGAGGCTCTGCAGGTCATCAAGCAACAAATATTTTTTTCACTTACTATCTAAACCACTAAGACTCAATTATTTTTCCATATTCTTTATTCACTATGCTATAAAAATGGTTGAATATACATTATAATGTTCAACAAAAATGTTGAAACAAAAAAGGGTTTCAGTAACCAGAAGTCTCTAATTCTGAGCATTTCAGTCAAGTGTCCTTGAATCCAGAACGCTCACTCGTCCAATATATCAGCTTAGTGCTCCATACTAGCTTAGATGAAGACTAATTTTTCCTGAAAAAAAATTTTATAATCAATGTAGTAGATGAGGTACAAGAACTGAACATGTCATCATAAGAATTAAGTTCAAATATGAGTTTTGCTATTAATCAGCTGTGTGCCTGGTGAATGAATGTCGTCAAGCCTCAGTTTTCTCATCTGTAAAATGGAGGTGCCAGTACTCAAGGTGCAAGGCCACTGTAAAGGTTAAATGATATAATACTTTGTAAACTGCAAAATGTCAGATATCATTTTATTATTCATACATTTGTATTTTAAAGGCAGGAGAATTGTCATATGGATTTTATACTTTCTAGTGTATCCAAATCAGTCTGATGCTTACTCATCATTCTTAAAAAAATGTTTAATGTTTTTAATTATTGAGAGACCGAGAGACAGAGCATGAGCATGGGAGGGGCAGAGAGAGGGGGAGACACAGAATCTTAAGGAGACTCCAGGCTCTGAGCTGTCAGCACAGAGCCGAACTCACAAACCATGAGATCATGACCTGAGCTGAAGTTGGACGCTTAACAAACTGAGCCACCCAGGTGCATCACTCATCATTTTTTAAAACATGTGAGTGCTCTCTTTCTACCCAATCTGCCCTTGAGTATTAGTACCAATTTCTGTGTGATTGATAAACATAAGGGGCAAAGAAAGATACGAACATACTTTGGCATTTGGTACTAATTAACAAAAAGCCCAAAAGATAATGTATTTGTATGCAACAAAGCTTCACACTTCATAAAACTACCCTTTTGGCCAGATATCCAGATACCACATACAATGGTTTAGTTTCCAAATTCAGACATCTTACATAGTTTCATTTCTTGCTTACTCCAGAGTGCCAGCCCAGTTATACTGCCTTTAATTAAAATTCCTAAATGTATTATATAGACAAATGACATAGATACATTCTCTTTCGTTTTATTGTAAGTTCTTTTGGGCTTTCCTAGAGGAAATTGATTAGTTTCTTGAAAAACTCCCTTTGTTCCCACCTACCTGTCCCTCTGCAAGAGAGCTAAGCATTTCCATCTGAGCACCATTAGCTCATTGTACTACATTCCAAAAGAAATGTTAAGACATTCCTTGTACAGATAATTTAAAGCCAAACAGGACCTGACTCTGGGGAATGTCTTAGAACAATGCTATAACACTGTTTTCACACCAAGAAGTAAAATTGATCTTTATTATTATTTTTAATGTTTAGTTTTGAGAGAGAGAGAGAGAGCGAGGAGGGGAGGGGCAGAGAGAGAGGGAGAGAGCAAATCCCAAGCTGTCTCTGCAATGTCAGCGCAAAGCTGGATGCGGGGCTTGAACGCACAAACCGTGAGATCATGACCTGAGCCAAAGTTGTATGCCCAACCGACTAAGCCACCCAGACACCCCTAAAACTGGTCTTTAAATGAGCTTTTATTTTGCATTCTATATGCTATAATTTTAAAGTTCACTTTTGCACTGTTTTCATTCCTTGAAAGTAACTTATGCTATTAAATTGTCAGTTATTTGCAGGAATAGGGCTAACTTGTATAATTGAAATCCATCGATAATCACAAAGTCTTATTTTCAGTTTATATATTCAAACTTCTTCCTTTTAAATCAACTTGAAATAAAAAAGACAGAATTGCTAATAAGCAGCAAAATCCAGTGCTTGTGCTTTCCTCCTCTTCTCACTCTGCATTGGAGATGTTAATAAACAAAGACATGCCTAAAAGCCAGGCAGTCAAGAAAAAGAAAAGTGGAAGTCACAAGTAATCTGGAAAATGAATAATCAGTGCCTTGATAATGAGAGGTGATTACACCCATGTTTATGTACAGTTTTTCTTAAGTGACACAAACATCTTCCATTTCACCTGGTACTTCAGGGATTTGATTTCTTCTTCTCCTTAGGTAAGGGAGTTATCTAAGGAACTAGGGAATTATCTAAGTTAGAAAATGCCTCCCTCTCTTTGTATCAAAATCATTCATAGAGGTATAGAATGACAGGGATAGAAGGGATGTCACAGGTCATCAAGCAACTCCTTACATTTTGTAGATGAGGAATTAAGATCCAGAGAGAGAAATGACTCCTCCAAGGCAACATAACTGGTTAATAGCAGAACTGAGACTAAAAGCCAGGTTTTCTATTAATTCTTGTTTAATTTGATCACATCACATCTGTCAATCTCAATACTTGAGTGCTGTAAAGTAGTCATTAAGAAGTTAGTTCTGTTGATTTTATCTCTTCATTTTCTCCCTGGGATGGAAGATACTAGACATTCTCTCCTCTGATTTTCTTCTTTGTTCAGTTACCCTTTCTCCATCTTCAATGCCACTGCTTCAGTTCAGGATATCATCATTCCTTGTACAAACTCTTGGGTTTGTCTCACAGTGTATCTTCCTGAATTCAATCTTATTCTACTCCATTAACCACATTTCTATTAGAGTGGGTGTAGGTCTAATTATGGTCTTCTTATTAAAATCATTCAAAGACTCACTCATTTCACTTACTACAGCATGAAGTCTAAACAGACCTCATCATGTTCTAATTCTTAATTACTTCTCTAACTTCATCTTTGTTGCTTTTCTCAACCCCCATTAACTATTTTTGTTGTATAACACAGCTTTAAAATAGTACTTACAGTGTCCCTTAGAACCAGGTTAGTTCTTATTTCTCAGATTTCGCATATACTAATCCTTTCCTTCCTTTGTTCACCTAGTAAAATGCTCATGCTTCAACATCCAGCTTAAATGTTTCCTTTTGATGAAGACCATCACTCCAGCACAGTGAATTGCACTCTTTTTGTGATAGCACTGTATCATTTACATACTTTTATTATAGCTGTGTGATAAACATTTTTATGTATGTCCTGTATTGTAAACTTCTTAAAGGAAAGAACCTTATCTGATTCCCACTCCTCTTCCTTCTGTACCCATTCAGTGCCTGAATGTGGGGCTCAATAAATGAGCACTTGATGTGGCCATGCAAAATATACTTTATAGGTAACAGAAATGGTCAGATATTTGATTTAATAAATGTTGAAGATACATTTTATTATTTATTTATTTTTGAGAGAGAGGAAGTGAGACAGCATGAGTGGGGGGGGGGCAGAGAGCGGGAGACAGAATCTGAAGCAGGCTTCAGGCTCTGAGCTGTCAGCACCGAGCCCGAAGCGGGGCTTGAACCCATGAACTGTGAGGTCATGACCTGAGCCAAAGTCAGGCGCTTAACTGACTGAGACACCCAGGCGACCCAAAGATACATTTTTTTAAGTTGGACTATGTCATTTTAGTTAATATAATCTTTGTGTTCATTTTAGAAAATGTCGATCAATTATACTTTTGAAGATCTTGTGTAGGAGGCAGAAGATAATGAATTTGTTTGGAAAGCACATTTAAAGGTAAGCCCACAACAGAAAACTGTAACGTATTGCTTTTTAATAAAGTAAATGGTTATTCAGCATTGTGCTCTTGGTGTTTTATCAGTCAAACCATAGCTTGGAGCAATTTGAAAATCTAATTAGATTAGGGGATAGCTTTAAACTATGGCGCAAATAAGGTGGTATTCCTGGTACTCCTGGGTGGCTCCATCAGTTAAGCGTCCAACCTCAGCTCAGGTCATGATCTCATGGTTCCTGGGTTTGAGCCTCGCATCAGGCTGTGTGCTGACAGAACAGAGCATGCTTTGGATCCTCTGTCTCCCTCTCTCTCTGTCTCTTCCCTGATCGCGCACTCTCGCTCTCTCTCTCTCTCTCTCTCTCTCTCAAAAAAAAATATACGTTAAAGAATAGAAAATCATATTCCTTTAATTCGACAAGCCTAAGTAGTTCTCGCTGTCTGAGTGGCTAGAGGGAGTTTCTCTAGCCTTTATTTTCTAGTAATAAATGACCTTATAGGTGAAATAATGAATGGATGAGTAAATGAATTAATTAATGATGATAATGATAAATCTTTAATCCAGTGTCAAGGAGATAGAATAGCGCAGAAGGTGGGGCTATTTACCATTAAAGAGAATGGGGAATAAAGGTAATATTAGTTTCATGTGTACAATATAATGATTCAACACTTCAATACAACACCCAGTGCTCATCACAATTGCATTCCTTAATCCCCATCACCTGTTTAATGCATTCCTCCACCCATCTCCCCTTATCACTTTGTGGAGAATCTTATTAAGTATTACATAAAATGAAGTGGGTTTAGAGGGAACATACCTCAACATAATAAAGACTGTATATGAAAAACCCACAGGTAACATTATGGAAATTGTGAAAAACTGAGAGCTTTTCCCCTAAGATCAGGAACAAGACATGGATGTTCACTCTCATGACTTTTATTCAACATAGTACTGGAAGTTCTAGCCAAAACAGTCAAGAAAAAGAAATGAGGCTTCATGTTGTTAAAGAAAAAGTTAACCTGTCACTATTTCCAGATGACATGATACTATACACAGAAAATCCTAAAGACTTGACCAGAAAAATACTAGAAGCAATAAATGAATTAAGTAAAGTTGCAAAATACAAAATTAATACCCAGAAACCAGTATAATTTCTATACGCTAATAACAAAGTAGCAGATAGGGAAATTAAGAAAACCACATCATTTACAATTGCACCAAAAAGTATAAAGTATCTAGGAATAAACTTAACCAAGGATGTGAAAGACCTGTACTCTCAAAAGTAAAAGCCTTGATGAAAGAAATTGAAGATTTGGCTATTGTTGAAAGTGCCTCTACGAACATTGGGGTACATGTGCCCCTATGCATCAGCATTTCTGTATCCCTTGGGTAAATCCCTAGCAGTGTTATTGCTGGGTCATAGGGGAGTTTTATTGTTAATTTTTTGAGGAACCTCCACCCTGTTTTCCAGTGTGTCTGCACCAGTTTACATTCCCATCAACAGTATAGGAGGGTGCCCGTTTCTCCACATCCTCACCAGCCTCTATAGTCTCCTGATTTGTTCATTTTAGCCACTCTGACTGGTGTGAGGTGATATCTCAGTGTGGTTTTGATTTGTATTTCCCTGATGATGAGTGACGCTGAGCATCATTTCATGTGGCTGTTGGCCATCTGGATGTCCTCTTTGGAGAAGTGTCTGTTCATGTCTTCTGCTCATCTCTTTACTGGATTATTTGTTTTTCGGGTGTGGAGTTTGGGAGTTCCTTATAGATTTTGGATACTAGCCCTTTATCCGCTATGTCATTTACAACTATCTCTTCCCATTCTGTTGGTTGCCTATTAGTTTTTTTTTTTTTTTTGATTGTTTCCTTTGCAGTGCAGAAGCTTTTTATCTTGATGAGGTCCCAATAGTTCATACTTGCTCTTGATTCCCTTTCCTTTGGGGATGTGTCGAGTAGGAAATTGCTGCGGTTGAGGTCAAGGAGGTTTTTTGCTGCTTTCTCCTCTCGGGTTTTGATGGTTTCCTGTCTCACATTCAGGTTGCTCATCCATTTTGAGTTTATTTTTGTGTATGGTGTAAGAAAGTGGTCTAGTTTCATTCTTCTGCATGTTGCTGTCCAGTTCTCCCAGCACCATCTGTTAAAGAGGCTGTCTTTTTTCCACTGGATACTCTTTCCTTCTTTGTCAAAGATTAATTTGCCATACATTTGTGGGTCCAATTCTGGGTTCTTTCTTCTATTCCATTGGTCTATGTATCTGTTTGTGTGCCAATACCATACTGTCTTGATGATTACAGATTTGTATTAGAGGTCTGGGATTGTGATGCCTCCTGTTTTGTTTTTTTCTTCAATATTACTTTGGTATTCGGGGTCTTTTGTGGTTCCATTCATATTTTATGATAGTTTGTTCTAGGTTTGAGAAGAATGCTGGTGCAACTTTGTTTGGGATTGCATTGAATGTGTAGATTGCTTTGGGTAATAATGACATTTTAGCAATGTTTATTCTTCCGATCCATGTGCATGAAATGTTTTTCCATTTATTTGTGTCTTCTTCAAATTCCTTCATAAGTTTTCTATAGTTTTCAGCATACAGATCTTTTACATCTTTGGTATCCATATATATCCTCTTTTGTGTCTTAGCTGTTGGGCCTCTTTAGACCATAATTTCTCCTTCCTGTTTTGTCTTCTTGTTGAATATTGCCAATGAGATCTACCTTCAGAAGACCAGAAGGCTGGAATAAAGAGAGGTCAGGCTACAAACTGGTTGTAGTTTTCTTTCTTTACAAAAGGCTAGAGCTCTAGCTCAATCTCAATTCGGGGAACCCATTTATCCCTTTAGCCCTAAGGATGGTGATGTATCTATACTCTTGCTAACCTGAAATATTAATGCAAACTTCCTTGTTTTCCTTGCCTAATTATTTTAATTTAACACTGTTACTACTTTTTTTTAAAGTTCCTTCATTAAATTATCCTCAATTTTCCAATTTGAATATATGTAATTTTTTTTTCTTCCAAGACTCTGACAGATACAGTGACTTTACTAGACACTGGCCTATTTACTGCTACAAAGAAGTAATTTATAGAATACTCACAAACCAAAGCTGTGTTTTTTAATGGTAGATGTTATCCAATATTTACTCACATGCTTAAAGTTCCTATATAGTATATCAACTCATTCAGTGATTTAGGAGTACATTTTGTAACTAGTTTATCTGGGAGTTCTTGAGGGAGATATATTTCATATGGCTGCTGTATTAATTATGACAAGCTAAGCTTATGCTGTAGTAAAAAATCTCAGGGGATTAGTACAACAAAATCTATTTTTTTATTTAGTTTAAATATGCTGGGGGCCTCGATAATTCCTCAGGGGTGGCTGTCTTCCACACAGTGACTCAACAATTCAGTGATTTTATAATTCCATGATTCCAACATAAGGTCTTCTCCCTACCATTGTAATAGGAGAAGAGGGTGACAGAATTGTCCAAGGACTATACACTATATCAGCCCATAAGGGACACAATCACATTTCATTGATGAGTTCTAATCATACATAGGCCTATCAAGCTTCAAGAGGACTGGGGAAAGTTGTTGTACACCCAATGAGGAGGGTCATATGCCTAGGGAGATTTGGTAAAGATATCTGCTACAGGTGCTATAATAAGATTAGTTTTATAGTTGAGGTGGGTATTTGTTTATACATACTTAATTTTTTTCCAGGTTAAAATTATTGTAGCCTTGATCTTCCATTTGTCTTGTAGGCTTAAGCCATTTATTTAATGGATCAGAGCCTTGTCCTGCCCTTAGTACCCTCTTGGCATGCTCCCACATTAGGGTTGTCTTCTTCTATTAAGGTGGGTGTCCTTGTAGAATACTTAGCATGTGCCTTTGAACTTAAAACAGCAGAGTAGAATAGTTCTGTAGTTCCATTCCAGCTAATCATCAGAAAGTATAGCTTCTTTTTTAACTTTATAGTTTATTGTCAGGTTGGATTCCATATAACACCCAGTGCTCTTCCCCACAAGTGACCTCCACCAAGACCATCACCCCCCTTTACCTTTCCCCCTTCCCATTCCGCCCTCAGTTTGTTTTCAGTATTAAAGAGTCTCTCGTGTTTTGTCTCCCTCCCTCTCCCTAACTCTTTTTCCTCCATCCCCTCCCCATGGTCCTCTGTTGGGTTTCTCCTGTTAGACCTACAAGTGCAAACATATGGTATCTGTCCTTCTCCGCCTTACTTACTTCGCTTGGCATGACACCCTCGAGGTCCATCCACTTTGCTACCAATGCCCAGATTTCATTCTTTATCATTGCCATGTACTATTCCATTGTATAGATGAACCACATCTTCCTAATCCATTCATCAGTTGATGGACATTTAGGTTCTTTCCATGATTTGGCTATTGTTGAAAGTGCCGCTACGAACATTGGGGTACA
>JAQQST010001680.1:0-11981 GCA_028646485.1 Cryptoprocta ferox | reverse complement strand
TTTTGCAAGAATGTATTCAGCCGTTGAGGTGGTACAAAACTCCTTCAGACGGTCTTCTTTGTCCAGCTCGGAGAAGGACCCCTTTTCCATGAAGTCCCTGCCATGTTTCACTGGTCAGTGCGGGTCTCTCCAGGGCTTTATGAAATGGATCAAATCCCATCACAGCAAAAGCCATTTAAGGTTCATGGAAATGTTTGTGGAAACAATTGCAGACTCCTTTGCTGACAGCCCGCTTCTGACGTGTGATTTTTTTCTTACGGAACATGCACCCGGCACAGCAGAAGAATTTGGATGGCCCTCAGAATGTGCTGGGATGGAATTTGGCTGTGCTCTCAGTCCAGGGCTCCGATAATGGCTGCGAGAGAATGCTCATTAGGCAGATATTCAATGGACTTCCTCTGTGTCCCCGATGCTGGGTTAGTCAGAGACAAGTGCAACCCAGAGCTCATCTTCAAGGAAACTGGTTGGTAGAGAACAGAAGATGTATGTGCAGTTCATTCCTCAGTGCATTAGAACGTCATTAGGAAGGGTGGCAGACACACCTCTTGGTGTCTGTGATGATTGTAGGTAGCACACTGAATTGTGGTTATGCATTATTTATTTATTTATTTATTTTAAATGATTTTTTTTTTTACGTTTATTTATTATTGAGAGACAGAGACAGAGCACAAATGGGGTAATGGCAGAGAGAGAAGGAGACACAGAATCCGAAGCAGGCTCCAGGCTCTGAGCAAGCTGTCAGCACAGAGCTGACACGGGGCCCGAACCCGCGAACCGTGAGATCATGACCTGAGCCGAAGTTGGCTGCTCAACCGACTGAGCCCGGTGCCCCGGCTGCTAACCAGGTGCCCCGGTTATGCATTTTTTAAATGTATGTCATAAAAAAAAAACACACAGTAACCACAGCAGTAATTTCCTATATATAATTGCTTAACAGGTAGGAGACAGTAGGAGAGTCCATTAACACCCAAGTTAAAGAGAAATACCAAGTAAATACTATAGTCGTGGGAACTGTTGCAGTTGATAGATTATGGCAAAGGTTGTGGGAAAAAAAATCATGACAGTGGCTTACAGTTGGCTGATGGCTGCAAAAGTTAAGGTCATGTTTACTGCGTGCTGATGGAATGCCAGGGGCTTTACCTATGTTATTGTCCAAGCCTCAGGAAACTCTGGAAGGTGGTAGTGTTACCATCCCAACTGACAGCAGATGAAACTGAGTCTGAAAGAGATAAAATGATTTGCCCGAAGTCACATGACTAGTAAGTGGAAGAACTTGGATTCTCACCCTGGTCTGTCTGACTCCTGATAATAAATTCTTAACCACTATGCTAGAGGACAAAGTACTGCAATTGTCACATAAAGAAGTGATTTTTCCCTCCCTCAGGTATAATGCAAGAAAACTTCCTAGAGGAGGCGGCCTTGACTGAGGGGTAGGATTTAGCAAGGGAAGTTTTGGTGGTAAGGCAGTGTATCCTGTGGATTAGATACCCATGATTACTGACTGGCTGGTTTGAACAGCACACTTTTTCCTCACATAAATGAAGTCTTGATGTAGGCTGTGGGTTGGCAGTTCTGTGTCATCGAGGATCCAGGCTCCTTCTATCTCTCTGCTCCATGAGATACCTCATGGCCTAGGATGGCTGATGCAGCTCCAGTCATCACATTCTTGTTCCAGGCAGTAGGAAAAAAAGAATAGAAGGAAAAGAGACTTGCACATTTCTCTCAACCAGTCAATGACCTTGAAGAAGCTTTACTGGAAGCAGAACCTAACAGCTTGTCCGCGTCTCACTGGCCAGCTCTGGCTCTCAGGGAGGCTGCCTGCTATGTGTTAGGCGTATGCAAGGGAAGGACAAAAGTCCTGTCCTTGAGGCTCTTCCAGTAGAGTGAGCTGGTTCCAGTTTGAGTTGTTAGAGGGGTCAGCAGTTGAGTGGAAGAAAAAGCTTCCTCTGGAACTTGCTTTCAAGTGGCCCCCCGGAAGCCTGGTCTGTTTTGGATTATTTAGCGCATTCGTTTGGTGTCTAATTGGAGTGTCGAGTTGCAGCAATTAGGCTGCCTGAGGCGGCCCCTGCCTGCCATCCCATCAGCCCCTTTGAAAAGACAAGAACCTCTCTTGAGTACAAACTACTCCAGCTCCCCAACCTCCCACCCTCCAGTGCAATTAGAGCAGGAGCCACAGAGCCAGCCTTTCACCGAACCCTGGGCTGTGATTTAGAGCCCAGCGTGGTGCTCACAAGCCCCGAGGTGGGCATGGGGCGCTCTGTGCAGCTCACGGCCAAGTGTGAGACCTGGAAACCACCGCCTGCCTGGTACCACCCTCCCGTCTCATCCCCTGCCTCCGGGCCCTGAGTTTCCTTCTCACTTCTCAGCTCTCAGGGGTGCGTGCTGGCTGGCTGCCAGGAATATCAGGTTTGGGCCATTCTCCACAAATCAGCCACGCTCTTGTGAGCTGCCGAAGTTGTCCTGGGTCTCGTCCATAGGACGTCAGTCCTTGTTCGTGTGACGCCCTCTCTGCTGGGACTTGGGTTCTTTGGGGTCTGAAATGCTCTGTTTTCACTTTTGGGGAATCTGGTTGTCAGATCATGGGAAGAAGGTTAGGGCTAAAATGGGTACTAGTGGTGGGCTCAGCCCCAGGCCTCCTCGTTCTTGACCGGAAACTTGGCTGCAGGCTGGCTGGAGGCCGAACTGGGGAGAGCAGCCTTCCGCCCTCCAGTGCTCTGTCTTTGATCTGTAATTACCTCCCAGCAGATAGTACTGTAAAGAGGCTGGAGAGATGCTTTAGTTCGGCCTTAGAAATCAAACCGCTATTAATATGCTAATTACAACCATTTGTATTTACCATCAAAGCTGGTCCCGGAGAGCTTCTCCTTGGCAGCGTTATTAGATATTCTGTTCTTGAAATAGAAAGTCCATATTATTTTTTAATGAAAGCTCTAAATCCAGAGCTTCCCTATGTTCCACCAGCCCTTTTCCTTGAATTTAGTAGGCCCGGCTCTGGGCTCCTGAAATGAAGGCCAGGTGGGAGGAGGGTGAAGATGGACTGATCCACCTCGCAAAGCAGATGGGAGCTCAAGATGTCGGTTAGATCCTGAGGCCCTGCAGGTCCCAGGTCAGTTACCTGCTGATGTCATCGTTCGTGTCAGCATTATTTTTAGCAGTGGCTTCACTCCTAAAACCAGTCCTACTGGATTTATTTTTAGACTGGATGATGCAGGTGCTGTTTGGAAAAGGTCTGTTTCTCCCCATATCACGTTTGTCCCGGAACTTACCCAGTTTATGAGGAAAACAAAATGGCACCCACAGCCAAGGACAATACAGATACTTGTTTGGGAAACAGTGGGATGAGTGCCTTATTTGCTCTGAGGGTAGATCCCAGGGAATCCATACCTCTTGACTTTCCAAGGAGCTGTGTGGGACAGAAGCCCTCTCTGATCTGGGAGCTTTCATTCCCTGGCAAAGGAGAGAGTGAATTCTTTTTCCACTTATGGATTGAAGATACCCAATGAAGTTTGTGAAACTTTTCTAAAGAGTAGGCTGTCGGTTCCAGGAGAATAATGTGTTAGCTATGGTATTTTACAAATCTAACAGATATTTAAGCATCCACTATGTGCCAGACCCAAATTAGAAATTTAGGCATGTTCTGCTTACCACCAATGAGTGATGTAGTGACATAAAGCAAACATCATGCTCATGGATTCTATAGATCCAGAATTCAGAGAGTGTAAAGTGGCTTATTTCTGCTTCATGTTGGTCAAGGCCTGAGTGCAAGACTTGAAGATTGGAAGACTAATCCACACTTACATGTCTGGCAGTTGATGGTGGCTGTTAATGGGTCCCCAGCTCCTCCCCATGTGGCTTTAGTGTGTGGCCTGAGCTTCCTCACAACATGGTGGCTCATCCCACGGGTAAGCATCCCAGAAATGGAGATCGAAGCAGGAGCTACATTCCTTTTGTGACCTAGCATCAGAAATCACAAAGCATCACCTTTGCCACGCTCTACTGGTGGAGTAGTGACAAGCCGCTACCCAGATTCGAAGAGAGGGAGCACAGACACCAGCCCTTGGGAGGGGGTGGGGCGTCAGTCGCATTGTAGGAAGAGCATATGGGATTTAGGTGCATTTCAAGAAGTATAAGAGAGACTTAGAAATATGAACAAGGAAGAAGAGGTTATAAAAATGGCAAAGCATATAAAAAGTGAGGAAGGAAACTTTAATAAATGAAGGTGGAATCATCAGAATTAAAGCATTTGAGGCTCTGTCTGTCAGAAGGAAAGTATAGATACTGATTAACCTCAGATTTGTAAGCCTCAGCTTTGTTAACTTCAAAACTGGTAGAGCAGCAGTTTCTAAATGTGGGCCGTGCCTCCCGGGGGTCCCCGAGACTTTCAGCAAGATCGAACCTATGTTCATAATGATACATAATAATCCATAATGATGTTATTCTCCTCTCACTCTTATTCTCTCACAAGTGCAGAATTTTCTAGAGCCTGTTTGACACAGGTGATATCATCACTTGGACAGTTAACAGAATATATGCTTGTATATTCCTGTGTTTGAAATTTTTCTCAATTTTATTTTCTAACATGGAAAATATTAATAGATATTACCCACATAAACAAAAGCTGTTGGGGAGGGGGTTGAAAATTTCTAGAGGCCCTGAAGTTTGAGAACCACCATTGTAAGAGAGGGGACAAAAGGAGAAGAGAAACAGACAATCCTTGTGAAATAGCATTTCCTGGGCTCTGAGAAACAAGTAGTGGTTCTTGTTCATTCTAAGTTATTTTTCCATAACTTAATTCATAGTTATTCTTCATCCTAAGATAATTCAAGATAGAAACTTTTAAATCTAGAGGACTGATGAAGAACGGTACTAACCTGTTGTGCAGGCCGGAGCACGGGACCGGCCGGGAAGAATTTCAGGACTGGGTCGTGTTCGTCCTGTGTTACAGCGACACCTACTGAGCAGCGGGGATATTACAACCCAGCTGTATGGAACAAATGACCAGCAAGAGTAAAGAGTACTCATACCAAAAAGGACGTAGAAAAGAGCAAATTCTGTCAGGCAGAGTATGACATTATAACAGGCTTAGACAAAACAAATTCTTAGACAAAACAGAGGGCAACTCAAAAAAGACATAATGACAATTCCATTGCCTATGCACCCTCTTCCTCTGTTAGACGGAAAATTAGTGGTTTCGTCGGGGAGCCTAGGGCAGAGCCTAACATCAGAGCCACTTGGAGCTTTTAAGAAATAAATAGTTCTAAGGTTTTACGGACTCAGAGTCTCTGGGCCCAGAATTTAATAATTTAAAAAAAAATTTTTTTTTTTGGTGTTTATTTTTGAGAGAGAGAGACAAAGCACGAGCCCCCTCAGGGAGGGGCAGAGAGAGAGGGAGACACAGAATCGGAAGCAGACTCCAGGCTCTGAACTGTTAGCACAGAGCCTGATGCGGGGCTCAAACCCACCAACCGTGAGATCATGACCTGAGCTGAAATCAGATGCTTAACCGACTGAGCCACCCAGTCGCCCCCAGAATTTAATAATTTTAAAAAGTTCTCCAGAGAACATAGTCATATCTACAATATCTGGTCCAGCATGGCTCTAGTCAGGATAGTTTCTGTCCCTTCGGAGCCACGTCAGGGCTGGACAGCTGAGCTATTCTGCGTCAGCCCCAAGCTCTTCTACCGGTCGCTGCCATATTCCTTCCCCTGATGTCAATGCCCGGGTTTGGAGCTCCAAGTCCTTGGACTTTAGACCATGTTCATGCCTTCTTGATTTCTGGCGTCCTGTCTGATTTCCAAGGTTGGGCTAGCTCGAGTCCTGTTTGCCCAAAGCGCTCTCGGAGCCGCCCCTTTACCATGCCCAGGTGTCTACTCCCAGCATGGCCTAGATCCAAATTCCAAGACACTTTGGGCTCTTCCGGTTCCTTCTCTCTCCTTTGATCCCAGGCTTATTTCCATTTGTGCCCCAGAACCATCAACAAGGAAGGGTCTAGAATAGAGAGGACTGTCAAAAATAAAACACAACCAAACAGCAAAACTGCACCACAGCCCTGTGTGTGCGAAGACCTCGCCTAAGCCGCCACTGACCCCTTTTGTCACAAGCTTCCAACACCGTCTCTGGGAGGATTTGTCTTCTTGTGGGAGAACCCTTCTCGAAACTGACAAAAGGAAAAAAGGCTTTGCTTTACTGAAATTTGCACGGCCCAGCCCTCCCTTTTGCAACCTACTGGTTCTGGGCTGTCTCATGATACCTCCATGGCTTTGTCAAGCAGAGACCCATCCCCAGGACAAGGAGTTTCAACACCCACCGAAGAACAGCATGTGGGTGAGACCTGGCTAGGGAAGTGAAAATTCTTAATAACCAGCGGGGTGTGAGGGGGCGGGGGCCAACCAGAGCCCAGGCGGAGTGAAGTGATCCCAAACGCTTCGTCCTATCCAAGGTAACAAAAGTGATCTGCGAGTGGTGTTTTGTTTTCCTTTTAAATGACAGAGCAGGGCTGGCCGAGGAGTAGGATTTGACCAACTTAACCATAAATGTAGGCGAAGTTTGTTTATCCTGTGAAGATAAAGCAGCAAATGAGAGACAGGGTGGGCTGTGGCCTTCCGCTGCCTTTGGCAGCTGTTCCCTTACTCTGGGCAAATCCCCTGAAGTCTGAGACGATTTCAGCACACCAAGGAGGCGCCTTCAGAGGACCCTGCGTCATGTGTACCAATCTGCCCCCCGGGGAGACGGGAGGCTAAGGCAGCACACAGCGGTGACCTGCTGCGGTGCCTGGGCTCAGGGAGATGTGGGAGGGGTTATGGCCCGTAATGGGGACAGAGTCCCTCCAGCCCTGGTGGGGAATGTTCCATTGTGGTGCACACCTGCCTGTTCTCCAGAGATCCATGTCCTGAAATTCGTTCAGTGTCAGCAGTAGCAGCTCAAACTCAGCACCCCTGTGCCGGCTCCCACCATTTACTGCTCTGCAGGGGTTTCTTTCCATGTGAGCAAGGGGCCCTTGGCTCCCTACCCGCCACTCACCTCCCTGCCTCCTGACATGGCCAGGCGGTGCACCAGGGCCTCCCTTCTTTAGCAGCCACAACCATCCACGTGGTTGGGGGGATGCTTCTTCATTCATGTGCCTTGGCCCCTGGGGGAACGGATTTTAGACAGGTGTAGAGGCAGAGCCTTCTGAGCCAGGCCGGGCAGTGTCTGTGGAGCAGATTCCCATCCCCTTGGGGTGGCTGCATCAATGACACCTCAAGGGGAGAGGCCTCGGCGCGGAAAGGGTATGAGCTTTGGACAGTGCCACAGATGTTCTGGAATGCTTTGGCCCCTTCTTTTTGAGGCCCCGGCTCATTTCCCCACTGTGCAGTGGGAAGGAGCCAAGGGCCAGCTCTCCCCAGTTCCTGGAGCGCCAGCCAGCGTCCTGGGGCCAGCAGTGGTGAGGGCTGGGAGGCAGCATTCCGGGGCAGCTGCCCAGAGGGCATGGCTGGTCCTGACTTGGATGCTGTGCCCACAGTGGCATGTGGCAGCCCCCCCCCCCCATGAAGAGCAGGATTCTCATTGCCATTGCTCAGCTGAGGAAACAGCTGGATCGTGCCCGGTACATAGCAAATACTCTGCTTACGCCAGCTGCCTTGATCATGTGATCTGTCTGGGGTCACCCAGATGGTGAGTGCTGGGGCCAGGGTTGGCCTCATGTCCATCTCACGCCCCGGCCCAGGCCCTCTTACCGTGCAGTGGGGCCACCTTCTCCCAGGGCCTCCGCAGGCGTCTCAGGGAGGCAGTCAGGGTAGAGGGTCAGTAGCTTCACTTCACAGACCAGGAAACTGAGGCCAAGTGATTTGTCACAGATCACTGAGCTTATAAATGGCAGAACTGAGCCTCAAACTTTGTTCTTTCGATCACCCGCCTAATGTTAGCCACGGCTCAGGCTGCCGCCGGAAAATGACACGGGCTCGGTGGCTTAAACAACAGAATTTGTTTTCTCACAGTTCTGGAGGCTGGAAGTCTCGGGATGGGTTTCTGGTGAGACCTCTTTTCCTGGCTTGTACATGGCTACCTTCCTGTTGTGTCGTCACGGAGCCGGCCCTCTGTGCGCACAGGGAGGGAGACAGCAATCTCTCGTGTCTCTTTGCCTTCTTATGAGGACGCCAGCCCTCCAATTAGGGCCCTGTCCTTAGGACAGAGTTTAACCTTTATTATTCCCATAAAGGCTCATCTGTCTCCAAATACAGTTGCTTTGAGAGTTAGGGCTTCAACGTGGTCATTTTGGAGGGGGCACAATTCAGCCCAAAATATACCCTGAGCCCCTTTCATTGTTTTGGGCCCCCATATCACAACAGGAAATAGGTGCCACTAGGTATCAAGGAAGTCATTTTGGAGTGATTGTGCAGGAGCCTAGAAATGGGTTTGGGGCAGTCTGAGAAGGCTTCCTGGAGGAGGCAGGGTGTGTGTGCGTGCACGCGCTAGACTCGGGTAGCTTGTGTACCTGGGGGAATCTGGCCCATTTCAGGGAACTCCATATACAGTCCACCCCGGTAACTCAGATGAGCTGTGGCTGTTTTCCAGGGACTGCCTACTCCCGGTGGCCGTGGTAAGAGGGGAATGTCTGGGTCCCGCTTGGCCCAGCAAGGGAGCTGTAGCTCCATTCAGCCAATCAGGTGGCGTTTCAGGTCTTCAGTGTGGAAGGAAGTGGAATTCCAGGTGGGCGGGGAGGGGCAAAGGCAGGCGGCAGTGGAGCCGAGAACCCGCGGAACCCTCCTTCAGCAGAGAGAGACCCTCCTTCAGCAGAGAGAGACCCTCCTTCAGCGGAGAGAGACGTCTACAGAGCAGGGTGGCTGCACATGGCGGCCAGGCCCCTGCCGCTGTGGTCCGGCTGCTGCGGAGGCAGATCCTTCCGTCGGGATGGACTGTGTTAGGACAGCACTGTGCGCAGGCCCTTGCCGTAAGCTCTCTTCCTCATCCGTGTCTGTCCCCCTCCCTCAGACTCACAGGCCAGATTCAGCTGGTAAAGGGAGTCCTCCCTGCCAGGTTTAGAAAATTTAAATGTCTGCAGCGTCTTTGTTTCTGGAATGAGGACAGTGTCCTTGGGGCAGAAGTGTGGGTTCATGCACCAAGTCCTGTGTGGGATCCAGAGCAGATCCAGGTTGCAGAAGGCATCAGCGGGGAGACTAGGGAGGCTACGGAGGCTGGGGAGGCTGCTTTTTTGGTGGAACTTCCTGTTTCTCACATTTCCTCCGTGAAGGCCATAGTACCCACCCCCCCTCCTGCAAAGTAGTCTGTGAGCGCATCCCTTTTGGGGGTGCAGAGCCAGTCTTTGGCCTCTCTTATATCTGTCCCTCAGCTTAGCTCACATGGGCCCCTGCTGGGGGCTCCAAATGTGTTCAGTAAGTTGCTTTTTTCAAAGTTTCGACCCGAGCCTGTCTATGAGGGAGAACTCCGTACTGAAGTACTTGACGTGGTCACAGCCCCCTAGTTATGAGAGTGTTTATTCTCCCTGCATCTCCCATCGCTTATCATCTTCCTCTGCACCTGGCCCAGGGCCATTTGCTCTGAGTCGTGCCCTGTTTCCAGGCCCTGTTTCTCCCTGAGCCTCCCTTCCTCCCCGACGGCATCCCTGAGTGTCTCTGAGCCCGTGGTCCCCTTGCTTCTCTGGTGGGAAATGGTCGCTTCCTCTTAAGGGAAGAGCAAGTTGCTGGCTTCCCTCTGGTTCCCAAGGGCGAGCCTCTCCACTGCCACTTTATGACTTGGCCAAGTCCCTGAGACGGGCTGTGCCAGAGGGCAGTACTCTCCACCCTACAGGGTAGCAGTAAGTGAGAGAACTGAGCCATAACGCTTGGGGCTCCTAGTAGGTGCCAAATACATGTGTGCTCACTACTGTCTGAGTGTTTGTTACCCGGGCTGGTGAATGTGAGCAGATGGGCACACACACGTCAGTGTACGGCCGTTGGTGCTCTCTGACTGCCTAGACAGGGAGGCCTCATCGTCATCACGATTGAAATCATTCCCTTCTTCGAGCTCCAGTCACCGTACATTTGTTCATTCTCCCGTTTCTGGAACCTGCTTTGCCCCAGGCTTTGCTCTGGGGGTCACGGCTACAAATCCGGCAGAGTGGGGCTTATGCTCCCTTTCCAGGCGGCAGGCGGGGAGGGAAGTAAACCAAGCCATCTCACCCAGGCCGATTTCACAGATCACCGGTGTTGAGTGCCTTGGAGGAGCCGCGACAGGAGCCTGGACTAGAGTCCCATGCTGGTGCCCAGCACCAGGTGAGGCTCAGAGGGGAGTCAGAATTGAAAGGCAGCTTAGGCTTGGAAGGATAGGCACCAGCTGTAGGCTGCCCCCACTCTGTGCTCTGTGACCATCAGAGGCAGTGATCCTGCAAGACGGAAGTCAATATTTAAAAAAAGGAACGTCAGTTGCTAGTTCTTAGGAAGCCTTAGTTGCCATGTATACAATCTTGTGTTTAGCCACTTACATAAAGCCTGGGGTCAGAGACTGCCTGGACGGCTGCCCCTGGAGTACACACACCTCACCCATCTTCCCAGGCAATATCGGCCCAGGTGCTGGTGTGGCCAGCTCGGGATTGCCCCTTGCCTGTGTCCTTCGGGATCCCTAGAGACACGTGAGTCTGATGTGGCCGGGAACAGGGGCAGTTTGCACAACACATGCATCTTGGGAAAACAAATGTGGTTCTCAGTGTGCTCCCTGGAGTTCCTGGAACCAGTGTTTATTTTATGTAATATACAGCAAAACCAGTTCTGTTGACTTCAGACCCTTCCAGCATCCGAGCGATAATTCTTCCTCAAATACTCTTTCAGTGTGGGTTACCCAGCATATTGGAGGGAAGGAAGACTAAACTGTGTTTGACGGGGAGGAAAAATGTTCTGCATTTCAGGCCACCATCTTTCGAAATGAACACAAGCTTTTTGAGACGTGGGTGCCTTAAATCTATCAGGGACACAGTCCTGCATTTGCTCACGTGTAGGGCCTGCCAGAGGGGCAGAGGGCCCCTGGAGCCTTAATCCGGCCACCTGGGTCACACCGAGGGAAGTCAGTGGGTACGTTGTGTTTGGAGCAACACTGAGGTCTCCCACTCTGCGGCAAAGGAGCATCTGAAAGAATGCTTGATGTAGATGAGGCCCAGGAGGGTGGACATCGGTTCTGGTTAACCCCTCTTTCCTGGCCGAGCAGTGAAGGGGGTGGGAGCAGCGGATTTGGACAGGAATATCCAGCCACTGCTCCTTAGAACAATGGTGGATAGATAGTATTTACTGAGAGCCTCAAGTGTGCCAGGCACTATGCTAAGCACCTTGACTGAGCCATACCCGTGGCGTAGGTCATATTCTCTGTTTTAGGACCAAGAGTCTCGGGAAAGGTCATACATCTAGTAGGTGGTTGGATCAAGCAAGTATAGGTTCGGCTGCTCTAACTGAGACCCAGGCTAACACTGGTTCAAACAAGGTAGAAGCTTATTTCTCTCTCCTGGGACAGTGCTTGGGCAGGAGTCTAGGGCCGCTATAGAAGTTCCATGTGGCCATTCAGTTCCAGTCTCTTCTGTTCATAAGGTGTTTCCTTCTTCCTCATGGTCCCAGATGGGACCCCAACTGCATCTGCCTTCTAGGTGTGTCTGTCTGTAGGAAGGGGGACGGTGCAGAAAAAGCCACACACCCTATCCCTTTAAGGGCATAACCCAGAATGAACTTGGAGCCGTAGTTTCTGCACACATTCCTTTGAAAACTTGGTCATGTAGCCACACCTAGCTGCAAAGGTGGCTGGGAAATGGGTTCCTGCCTCTGCCTCTCGCCTCTCCACTGCTTCTCATCCTGGAGGGGTTCTACGTTAGCTCCAAGGAAAAGAGCCCAGAGCTGGACCAGCTTCTTGGGTGCCTGGGGTGGTAGGCGTTTCTGGTGATCACTTCATCCTCTGGCCTCGCACAGCTCAGGGCACCAAGTAGGTGCTCAGTAAATCAATCTTAACGGAAGGGTCGGGGGTGTGTG
>JAQQST010001679.1:0-11982 GCA_028646485.1 Cryptoprocta ferox | reverse complement strand
TCTGAGCCCACCCTTGTAAAAATAAACCTCCTCCGGGGAGCTTATGTGCAGACAAAATTGGTTCTTCCTCCAGATCACTGGCAGGAATTTGCAGAGGTCGGGACCTCTGTACCCTAGCCTGTCCCTGTTCATTGTAGGCAAATCGCACCCAAGGCGGGAGGGTTTGGGCAATCTCTAACCAGGCATCGATATACGGGAACTGATCAGAGTAAACTGGGTCTCCAGATGTGGCAGACCATTGGGACATCTGAAGTCCCCTCAAGGCCCATCCTACCCCAAAACGTGGACCATTCTAATTCACATAATTCCATAGTCTCCCGAAAACCCCTTCTTTGCATAGTCCCAACCCCAAAATGTTCCCGTTAGGTAGTATTGCAAAGACTAAGGAGTAGGGGGTGCCCCTTCCAATGAGGAGACCAGTCAGATGCCCGTCTGGCCGTGTCCCGAAGGAACTTAGGTGACGCTAGCAGTAGCCGTCTCAGCTTTGTGACTTACAATCAGAAACTATTCTAGTGCCGCCACAGACTGTATGCCATTCACCACGGAATCACAGATGGGCCCACTCAGACTCCGTAGGCTTTTTGGGGACCTTAAGGGTGTCCACCCGTGGAGCCACAGAATCGAACTCGGCAGGCAAGCCAGACCGAGTCGCACATTCACGTTCACATCCACACCAGAGGTTATTACATTCCGTCCCACACAATTTCTATGGATGAGACCACTGAGGTCTCCGGGGAGTGATCGGCTCCCCCTTCCACCACTATGGGTGGGCCAGACAGAATTGGAGCCCAGTAATGCAAAGATCTCTGAAGTGTCTGGGGAGTGATCAGGTCCCCCTTCCACTACCATGGGTGGGTCTGGAAACGGCTTCTTACCAGAATTCCTACAGATGAGACCACTGAGGTCTCCAGGGAGTGATCAGCTTCCCCCTTTCACCTCTACGGGTGGGCCAGAGAGATGGGGGCCCTGAACAGAGAGACCAGTGAAGTCTCTGGGGAGTGATCAGGTCCCCCTTCCACCACTATGAGTGGGCAGGACAGATTTAGGGCCCAGGCCTTACCAGTTTCTGATGTCAGTTCCAGGTCCGCACTTGCCAAGTCTCTTCAAGTCCAGCAGGAACAGTGGAGCAGGGCTGGCCCGAGGCAACTGAGCTGGAGATGCTGAAATTCAGGCAGGGTGCGCCTTTTCATTTGCGATTCCTCGTTCCATCACTGCCTCACCATTTTCCCAAACCAGTGGCAACAACAGGCCAGCACGGTTGGGTTTCCTGGTCAGGGAACCAAATGTTGTAGAATCTGGTCTGGATCACCCTGCAGAAGAACCAAGTGGCACTGGGAGATCTTGGAAGGGAGGAGGTTTCTTTTACAGTGCTGGGCTCAGAGGAGATCATTCTCCAGAGGTCCTGGCCCAGAGCATCAGCAGAGGGAATAATTTATAGCCTGGTATATCTGCATTCCTCATTAATCAGGGATGGGTGTTTCCTATGGGTCTTGTCGGCCATCTTACAACACAATGTTCCCTATCATACAGAAGCTTTCAATTCAAAAATCCATCCTCTGCCCATTGGCAAGTATGATGTATCAATCTCAGTAGCAGCTCAAACTAATAAGCTTTTTTATGGCTTGACCAAGGACACAAGAAGCATCCCACAAGGGAATACAAAATATGCAGCCCTTACAAGATCCAGGGAGCTCACTCCCAAAGATTGTTCAGTCCTAACAAAGCAGAAGCCTTCGTTGCACAGGTGGGAAGGATGGTATAGAGAACACAGCATGTCTGGTTTCCCCCAAGAATGTGACACGCCTCTAATCACAAACCTGCTAATCTGTGACACCAGGCAGGTGCTATTGGAATGAGACTTTCCCAGCACTAACAAAGAAACGAAGGTTGAGGATACAAATGCTCCTTATAGACTGGGACCCTTTATGGCAGATTCCCCTGATAGCAGGCATCGCTGGACACACAGAGTACTGTCTGTGAGTTCGTGCCATGAAAACCCCTTTATTCAGCTGGTGACCCAGGTGCACCTTGATAAGTGTACCTTCGGGATGCCAGAGACAAAAGAGAATATTCTCACTAGTCACAAAGCCAAACTTTCAGGACATAGAATAAGATGAAAGGAAAAACCTCTTCCAGTTTTTACATAGGGGACTCAAGGCCAAGTTTGTTTGCAGAAATGCCGGTCTGGTAACCACAAACCCACCTGTCTGTGAGCCAAGCTCGAATAGCAGGCTTATGGTGCCCATGCCTGTGTTCTGCCCTATGGTTCTTCCTCCTTATGACAAACTATACAAAAGGCAGAGACAAAAACAGGAACCATCTTTGGGAGGAAAACAATGGATAAAAACCAAGGGTACTCATTACCAAATTTTAACTAGAATGCCTATGTCCAAGGAACTAGTTCCACAAATACTTTATCCTGATAAGCTATATTTGGGGGGAGGGGGGGAAGGACTCTCATCATGCTTGCTTCCAATAGACCTTGTCGGCAGAGATCCTGGGGGCCCTTGTGGGAAGAATTCTTACCTTCTCCTACTCTTTGTCAGAGGTGTCAGCATGTCACAGCTATAGCAACCTCGGAATGAACGTTTCCACACCATCAAATAAATCCTGCCGACTGTGCCAACCGTCAGAGAGGGAAACTTTTTCCTCTACCCTTCAAGATTCTTCTGGTGGTCTCATCAGACTGACCTGAGACAGATTAACAAGAGAAAACCAAGTTTAATCAAATATGTAGAGGGGCCCCCAAAGAACATGGGACCTACAGGTAGCCAAGCCAATGTGGCTTCTGTGCTACCTGAGCTAAGGAGAAGAGGGCATGGGGGTTGGGACTTCACAAGAGAGGAAGACAATTCACAGAAAGATGGAAAGAGCAGATGTTTGCCATGTTGCACTGAGAAGTCTTTCTGAAATAAAACCAAGTTATCTTTGGTAATAGCTCTGTCTTGTTGCAGCCTCCCCTATCTGTTTTGGGGAAGTTCAGGTGGCAAGTAAAGAAGAAAAACTTGAGTCTTTGTTTCTCAAAAATAGCCTAAAATAACCCTCATGGCAAAGAGACATGGCATGGGGGTGGCAAGTTTTGCTCCCCTGCAATTCTTATGCATGTATTACAAATATACCAGGTTTCTCCACATTTCTGGGAATTATGAGGGTTGGCTGCTGTTCCACTTTTAAGGGGAATGATCTCTGACTAATCTATTTTTCATCCAATTGATATTTATTGAACACTTGGTAATATGCACCCAACACTGTTAGAGACTGAAGTTGCAACAGCGAACGAGACAGATCACAGTCCGTGTCAAGGAGAATTTCTGTTTTAGCACGAGAGACACACAAATAATTGTCAGTGTTGTGAAAGAAACCAAGGAGCTGCATCACAAATCACCACTTTGGACAAGGTGGCGAGAAAGGCCTCGGAGGAGGGGACACTGAAGCTGGAGAGACAAAGGGCCAAGCGTTTAGGCTGCAACTGTGCGTGCAGCCCAGGAACTGGGCCCTCCTCTCTCAGCAGATGTGTATTGTTCAGGAGGGAGCCTGTGGCACAAATTTGGCCTTCACGTCTGAGTCTGCACTGCTGCCAATAATTTACCAACAACCCCTCTGCACCCAATTGTCAATATCCTCCTCCCAAGCCAGCCTTTGGCTCCCGGACCTGTCTGCAGCCCCTCATTTAGGCTGCTGCCAGAGCACTGAGCAGGGGGCGTGGGCACAGGAGGGTTTTCCCGCATGTGCACAGACCTGTACAAATCCCAGGCCCTGATGCACCGTCGTCTGCCGTGATAGTTCAATAAAGTGTTGGGTATTTTTCCTCTGTTCAAAGGAAGCCAAATTCTAGAAAGGTGGTCTGTGCTTGCCAGCTGGGCTACAGACCCTCCCCTCCCCTTTCTCCAGCTAAGCTTCCCTCTGCTTTGTCTCCCTTCTCTGGAGTCCAACTCCCAGCTCCTAATTTACAGGAAAAAAAACCCAAAATGTATTACACACATCTTCACTCTCTCCTCTTCCCACTGCTGCATGGGGATTTTTGCATTTTAACAGGGTCTGTGGGAGACACTACTTCTTCATGTAGTGATTTTCAAACTGTTCTATTAGAGCTTCAGATTTCCCAAGGAAGGGCCTAAAGAGCAGTGCAGGCGTGACAATTTTGAGGGCAGGTGGGTGGGGGATGGGTGGAATAGGTGATGGGGATTAAGGAGTGCAGAAGAGGGTTTTCTTACCAAAAAACCCCACAAAAACAAATAGCCCAGTGCAGATGGGAAGTGAGTGAATGGCAAGAGGCTTTGGACCCACCTTACCTAATCCAAGTGGTTCCATTTTTGTTTGTTTACATATTGGGCTTCCATTTAAGATTTTATTTGTAAAGGAGAATGTGCTGTTCCAAAACACCCTTAAAATAAAGCACCATATTTTTCATATATCCTGGAATGCAGATACTTTACTAATTTAGACTGATCCCTGAGCATCCCCACATTCTCAGGTCATTTTGAGTCATCAAGGTTTTCCCTCATTGAAAAACAGAACTGAGTTTCCTAATCTGTTCTCCATGACACACTTTTGATGGGTTACACCAAGATATCGACTCCTTTTGGCCCTGAGGGCATACAGAAGGGAGTGGCTGGTGTCTTCAGACCTTGATCATTTCCATCTGTTTAATGCACTAGCTAAAAAATGTAGGTTTCTACATGTGTCCTGAGGTGGAAAAAATTAGCACCAAAACAGAGTAGTGGCTTGGGCTCTGCAGTTATATAGTCAGTCGTCCTAATTCTCACTTACTAGCTAAGTGAACCTGGAATTCACTTACCAAAATTAGTCAACCTGGAAAATTGACTCATCTGTCTACACCTCAGTTTCCTCATCTGTTAAGTGGGGATAATAGCACTATATTGTTCAGAACTGTTGTGAGGATTAAAAGATAATGTGACACACACGGCACAGTTCCTGTTACAAATGTAGCACTCAATAAATGGTAGCTCCATTATCCATAGCCTCTTCAGCCCTGGAGGTCAAGTTTGCCACAGGTTTACTGCTGTACCTTTGATACGCTCTCAAAACGAGTATAAACGTGAAGCAGCAGTAAGCAAATAGGGTCACAGTTTTTAAAGTTATTGATGTTTATATCAGCTTGTTTACATTTCTCTGGTGAGAAAGATGAAACAAATACATGTTTGAATGCCATTAACAATGCCTCAGGAAGCAATGCTTCAGAGAGAGCGGAAGCAAAGTAAACTAATCAATGTGATCAGAATTTTTTAAAGGCATAGTTTTCCTTCTATTTTGTTACAAAAAGCAATGGCCTTCGTGATGACTGAGCAGATCCAAATGACCCATTATGGTTTGGACACATCCTTAAAAGATTTTTCTTGTGAACACCAAATGACTTCACATTCCTATCCTTTGATCTACCCTAAATCACTTTCTGTATTTTCTTATAATATTCTAAATTACAAGAGAGTATAGTTTAGTATAGCCACATCAGTATTCTCTAACCCAGCCATCTATAGGTTGCAATAGGAAAGGTTTTCATAAGAAAAAGGAACGCTTACCAAATCTATGGATCTCTTTGCAAAGTGATTTTACTCATTTGAGCAGTAATAGTCTGTCTCAAACTGACAGTGTTTTCCAATATCTAGTGGGAGTATTTTCAGTGCAGTCCAGGTCAAAGCTTGACACTGTGAGCGTCCTTTTTAAAGTACGTAGTATTGTCCCTGCCCTTAAGAAATCTAATTTCATTATCTTTCAATTCTAGCTCCTATTTCCAGCATTTTCACAAATCCACACCCTAACCATAGTGCCCACCCTTCTGTGTCCAAGGTTCAAACACAAATGGCATTTTGGAGTCTCCATTTGGAAGATTGATGGATTTGCCTCTGACAGACTCACTTTAGATAGAAGCTTCTCTGCTACTGCCCCAGAAGAAGAGATGAGCCCCACTTCACAATCAAGATAGAGGATAGCAAAGGAGTCTAGTGACAGTGCTTCAGCTGAGTTTGTAGACCATCACCCAACTGAGAAAGTCCTTCAACAACCCTCCTCCATCCCTGACCACCTTGGTAGCCTGGAACAAGTTACTTAACCTCTTTGTGCCTCAGTTTCCTCGTGTAAAATGTACAAGTTTACATGTGGGTAAATAGAAGAGTGACATATCTAGGAAGCATCTCACTCAATGTTCCCTGTTGCCATTATTAATCATACAATAGTGGTAATACTATTGTTACTTTGCCAAACACTAATCCATAAGGCAGCCATTAGTTCTGCATACCCGCCCTGTATTGGGAGGAGGAGCGAAGTGTGGGAACCAATCAGCCCAAAGCTGGAAACCCTATGGCTATTAGGTGAGATGTGGGGCAGGAGACAGGACTCCTTCCCCTGCAGTAATCCCTAACTCCCTTCTATGGTGTCTCCCTCACCCTTCTGCACGGGAAAAAATTAGCTCTTCCTTGATTTCATTACATTTTCTTCTTATGCACTATTTTTATTTTATTTTATTTTTTGCTGAGATAAAGGCCATCTGAGAAAACCAGTAGTGCAGATATTTATGGCAATAAGTAGTCTCTGCCTAGTAGATCACCTCTCTGGTTACTGTCACTTGAGTTATATTCCATAAAAGAAACAAGCTGTTGAAACACAGTAGATGAGGTTTTTGTTTGTTTGTTTGTTGGCTTGTTTTTTAAATCTCAGGCACATGAAATGGAATACTAAATATTTTTCAATATTGCTGGGTTCCTACAAGATAAGTCAAGAGCTCACATCTTTTAACTAGAAGATGACAGTATGTGTATGTGTGTGTATGATTTGTATACACATGATTTGTGTACATATATACTAATAATATGTAATTATGTATGAATCCATCTATTTTTGTAAAGTATTTATTTGAGTGAGCGAGCAAGAGCTGGGGAGGAGCAGACAGAGAAACAAAGAGACAATCCAAATCAGGCTCCGCGCTGTCAGCACAGAGCCCCACATGGGACTCTATCCCATGAAGCACAAAATCAGAATCTGAGCTAAACCAAGAGTCAGTTCCTTAACTAACTGAGCCACACAAGCACCCCTAATTGGTCTATTTTCTAGGAGAGATCCAAAGTGACTGGAACCAACAATAAGAAGGGGAAGAAACTTCATCTTGACTTAGGACTGGAACCTCCTTCTCCCCCTCACTCCCCAATAGAGTGTGAGCTATTTAGGATCTGTCTTGCCTGTGGTTCATCTGAACATTCACTGGCCTAGTGACTAATGACTCCCCAGAGATAAAGCTCCGTTAAGCCAAGTCAAGTCATTACATCATCATGGCTGAGAAGATTAACAAGGGAAAGAACATCTGTTAAAAGTCAGGGGAACTCAACTGCCTGTTTTCCACCCAAAGCTTCTCCCTCTCTCTCCCCATCCCAGGGGCCACTGATGAACGCCAAGAACTCTTCCCAGTGCCATTCCTGTGGCTGGCGTCCTCCCTCTGCACTCCTGCCCCAAACTTACTGATTTCCCCTCCCCCTTCAAATACACACTAGCAATTCACCACCATCCTCCCGCTCTGAAAACTGATAAAAGTCATAAACACAAACCTTTTTTTGTTATTTTCTAAATGAAGATCTGTTCTGAAGTATTTACTCAAGTAGGCATCTGGTGTCAAGTCTTCCATTTCTGTTTGTAGAAGATTCATTTGTTCAAATATTCACTGAGCACTTACCCATGTGTCAAGCACTATGCTAAGTAGTAATTCCCACTGTGATAAACAAGACCAAGGTGGCCACTGCCCTCATGAAGCTTGCCACCTAGTAGTGGAAACTGGTATTAGTCAAATAAGCAGGCAGATACATAATTACAAATTGTAAATACTATGAGGAAATAAAAACAAGATGCTCTTGAGGACAGCAGAGTATCTACCTTGGATTGGGCCCTCCAGTGTGATATTTAAGTGACCTAAAGAATAGAAAACTCACCATATGAACAGTTGGGGGTGGGGGGAGAACCTTCTGGGCAGAAGAGTCAGTAATGACATCCCAGAATAGAGAAGGCACTTGGTTCATTTAGGAACTGAAGGAAGACCAGTGTGGGTGGAGAAGAGAGGATAAATGGAGATGAAGCTGAGGAGGCTGGCAGGGGCCAGATCCTGACAGCTTTTGTGGGTCATGTTACTAATTTTGTTATTGATTTTCATCTAAGAGCATTGAGAATCCACCAAAGTGTTAAGCAAAGGAATGACATGGTCTACTTTGTGTTGCAAGGAGATTGTTGTGGGTGCTGTATGGAGAATCATTAGTAGTAGGAGACTGTAAGTGAAACGAGTGGATTACAGGAGTGGCCCGTATGAGAAACAGTAGCTTGGCAAGGCACATCCTTGGTTATGGGAACTAGGTTACTTGTCCTGAGCTCTGAGCTCAGGGGAGGGTGTGTGGTTCACATTATCCTACACTTCTCATGTCTGAACAGCACTGAAATTCATTTTTGAATTCTCTGTCTTCCACAGTATTTATTGCCAAGGGTTTATGAAAGATGTCCACACTATGGCCTTTTTTAAAAAACGTTTTTGTTAATGTTTATTTATTTTTGAGAGACAGAGCATGACTAGGGGAGGGGCAGAGAGAAAGGGAGACACAGAATCTGAAATGGGCTCCATGTTCTGAGCCATCAGCACAGAGGCTTACATGGGGCTCAAACCCACAAACCCTGAGATCATGACCTGAGCCAAAGTCGGACCCTTAACCAACTGAGCCACCCAGGTGCCCCCATGGCCTTTTTTAACTATTATTATCTTGGGCAGCCCACACTGGTTGCAATCCTTCTAGGAACTGCACCAAATCTTGACCTTATGAGGTCATGGTGAAGGCAGACAGAGTTCAGGTAATACTTGAAGTCAAGACTGGTAAGACTTGTGGGTGGATTCTATTTGTGACATGAGAGAGAGAAAGGAGTGAAGCAAGACTCCAGGGGATGGTTGTGCCACTCACCAAGATGGGGAAATAAGCAGAGAGTACAGAATAGGCCTGGGGAGAAAAGATTTCCACTTTGGACAGGTTAAAGTGGAGATGCCAGTGAATGATCCGAGTGGAGACAGCAAGTAGACAGGTGGGCACACTGGCCCAGAGCTCGTAGCGTAGAGCTCAGCAGAAACATTCGGCAGTATTGCTGTTGCGTAAAAGCCACATGAAGAGATGAGAACAGCTAGGAGACACTATAAAGAAAGAAAATGACCTAAGATCAATTCCTGAGGTATGCCAACATTTAGAGGTCAAGTAAAAGAATAGGAAACTGCACAGTAAATTGAGAAGGAACTGTGTGAGAGAGTCTAAAGAACAGGAGAATGGAGTGTCATGGAAGCCAAGAGTTGGCTTTGTTTCAGGCAGTGGTCATGTGTGGGAGATGTGGGGAGATAAAGCATGAAGATGAATACAGAGAGATGGCCTCTGGACTTGCCAAGAGAAAGATCACTGGTGACCTGGGCAAGAGCAGGCAGAGGAAGTCAGGTTGGAATAAGAGGCTTTTTCCTTTCTGATTTCAACCCATGGGGATGGGAACACTGTTTGGACAAAGGGACTGCAGAAGGCCCTGCAGCCCCACATGGCTGCTTTGGTCTTCCTAGGATGCATCTCTGTTATTTCCAGTTCTGGTTAGAACATCTCAGACTGGAAGAATGTGGGCAGCTCATCTTCCTAGGCAACGACTCAGCAAATGAACACAATCACATGTTTTAGGCAGTGGCCGGGTTGGAGGAAAAGAAGGGGAAGGGGGTCAGGAGGAAAGTAAGGCTTGAAGGAAGCAGAACATAATGTGGTTATTTCTTCCGGTTATTGTGTATCAAGATTTCATGAAAACTGGAGTTTGAAATATTCGAGGAGGGGCTCTTCCTGACAGGATTCCAGTCACCCGGATGAGGCAGGTGAAAGGGCAAGGTAGGGGAGGGGCTGTCTGCTGCTCTTGGTGCTTATACATAGCTTTGCAGGCTCATGCCTGGTGCAGACACCTCAGGGCCAGTATTCAGATGGAGAATTCTTGTCCAGAAAAATGAAAACTATTAAGCCACTTATACAAATGTCCATCCATTAAGTCATTTTATGTTACGATCTAGTGCATTTTAATTTCTGACTGATACTCTCAGTCAGCAATAGCTTGGAACATTTTAGCATGTAGTTTCTCCCACTAAAAATTTAATGATCTATAAACAAACACTTGACAAATCTTTTTATCCTACGAGGGATTCTTTTCTGTCTCTGGATTTTGAATAATTTCATCTTCTAATTTATTATCACAAGTAAGATGTTCAGAAATAAATGCTATGTATTCTGTTCAGTGATGGGGTCTATGTTGGCCAGCAGTGGCCACTGAGTATGTCCATTTCACATGCTTTGATCCTATTTGCAAGCCAACATGTTAGGAAAATTTTCTCAGTAAGTGCAAAAGAGGAGAGAAACCCAACATTTTACTCTTGGCTGACCCATTTTGTCATCTTGGTCAAATTACTTAACCTCTCTCTGCTTCAATTCCTCCTTCAGGAAATGGTGTTAATAATATCAGCCTCCCTGTATCTCACAGTAATTCAAGGCCAGCTAATTGACTCTGCCATAGTGATGGAATTGGCCAGGGCGGGGGTAGGGAGAATGTTGGAGAAAGATATTAAAATGTGAAATATCACTACCACAGTCCAAATTAGAGATTACCCTTGCACGACACTCTAGTTAGGCCTTTTGGAGACCACTTTTAACACTTTCAGGGAGTATTTTCCTGTATGATGATACTGCCATGGCCTATCATTTGCTCTTAACAGTTTCATTTTCAAACGCTACTCCAGCCAGAAGCAGAACATACTCCAATTTTCAATGAAAACATTTGCATTTTAGGATTTTAGAATATCCCTTGAGGTAGCCAAGTCTATCCAGAGTAGAGCAACACGGCACATGGGAATCACAGTATATGGGAATGGCTGATTTACTAACACTTAACTCAAAACCTCAAGTATGCTAGTTAAGGTGGCCCAGTTCCTAAGTGGGCCATGACTGGGACACAGAAGAAAAATCTGACTCAACTATGTGTCTAAAATTGTTAGAATCCTCCCATTGCAAGGTGCTTTTCCCTTTGAAAGTGCAAGTCTTATCTCTGTGAGATAAACATTTCCTCCTTACCTTATAACAGGGAGAAACTGAGGCTCAGAAGAAATCAAGTAGTTGATCCCAAACCACATCTTTGTAAGTGCCAGAGGCAGGATTAGATTTCAGATTTTCTGATGCTTTTCCAGGACTTTTTACTCTCTATGAAAAGAAGAAAGAGTATTATGCCCTAAAATACTCCATTCAAATTTCACATCAAAGGAGAAAGTTTTTATGACTGATTTGATACTGTATAGGTGACCCGAATTTCTGGAATTATCAAACCCACTGCCTTTTTCCTCTCCTTATCTCTTTATAAATCAGCAAAGGTACCAGATAAGAATCCTCAAATTTTAAATGAAGGAGACCCTTGACGTTCACAGACTGAGTCTGAATAAGGGCTTTTAATTGCCTTGATACATGATGTTCCAGTGGCAGGAATCTGATCCACCAGCACTGAGGCTGGTGTGTGGGATGGAATCTCTGGGGCCAGTGAGGAGTCTCTCTTCTCCCCCAGCACTGAGATTTCAATGTGATTTCCTTGTTCCCACTCATGACCGTATACCAGTTCTGTGGAGAAAACTTATACCCTAGAAAGATAGTCCAAAGTCTGAGGATTTCCAAAGGCTTTGAGGACACACTCCTAACAAATATCCAAGGATCACTGTATTGGATTTTCCTGCTTTTGTTGTAGAATCTTGTCTGGAACACCCAGCAGAAGAACCAAGCAGCACTCGGAGATCTTGGAAGGGAGGAGGTTTATTTTACACCGGTGGGCTCAGAGAAGATCATTCTCCAGAGATCTGAGCCCAGAGCATTAGCAGAGGGAACAATTTATAGCCCTTTACTTCCCCATTCCTCCTCAATCAGGGACAGGTGTTTCCTGTTGGTCCTGTCGGCCATCCTA
>JAQQST010001678.1:0-11989 GCA_028646485.1 Cryptoprocta ferox | reverse complement strand
TCAAATTCAAAATCTAACAGCGCACCTAAAGGAATTAGAAGCAGAGCCCAAGAGCACCCCGAACCCAGCAGAAGAGAAATAAGAAAGATCAGGTCAGAAATAAACAATATAGAATCCAAAAAATATGTGAACAGATCAAAGAAACCAAGAGTTGGTTTTTTGAAAAATTAAACAAAATTGATAAACCTCTAGGCAGGCTCCTCAGAAAAAAAAGAGAAAACACCCAAATAGACAAAATCATGAATGAAAATGGATCTTTACAACCAATCCCTCAGAAATACAAGCAATCATCAGGGAATACTATGAGAAATTATATGCCAACAACCTAGACAACCTTGAAGAAATGGACAAATTCCTAAACACACATGCACTACCAAAATTCAAATGGGAAGAGATAGAAAATCTGAGCAGACCCATAACCAGTGAAGAAATCAAATCAGTTATCAAAAATCTCCCAACGAATAAGATCCCGGGGCCAGAAGGCTTCCCTGGGGAATTCTACCAGACCTTTAAAGCGGAGTTAATAATATTCTATTCCATGTCTATTACACAGGGTTATTATGCCATCACCTATCACGACAAATTTGCTATTAATATTAGTCTGCAAATTGTGGTATGGACATTCACCTTCATTTCTCTTATGAAAAATCTCTAAAAGTTGAATAGCTGAAATATAGGCTAGATATGCACTTAAATTTCTAAGAAGCTTCCAAATGGTTTTCTAAAATGGTTGAATTATTTTACATGTCAATCAGCCATGTATGAGAGTTGCAGTTCATTCACCTTTTCTCCAACACTTAGTATATTCAATTGCTTAAAATTTAGCTTTTCTAACAGGGGTGTGCTGGTATCTATCTCATCATATTTTAAAAATCTTTTTATTGGCATATTACTGATATATAATAAACTGCACATAGTTAAGGTGTGTAATTTTATGTTGACAAATGTAGACACCCATGAAACCTCCCACACAATTTATATGATGAACATAACCATCATGCCTAAAGGTTTCCAAATGCTCCTCTGTAGCTCTTCCCTTATGGTCCTCCTCCGTCTCTCCAACCTCAAGGAACCACTGCTCCACTTTCCATCATATAGACTAGTTTGCACGTTCAGGCATTTTACGAATGGAAATCACACAGTGTGTGGTTTGTTTTTTGTTTGCTTTTGTTTTGCCCTGGCTTCTTTCACTTATTTTACATTTTTTTTGAGATTCATCAATACTACAGCATATATCAATAGTTACTTTTTTTGTGAAGAAGTATTCAACTACCATAGTTTACTTATACTTTATCCATTCATCTGCTCATGGACATTTGAGTATTTCTAATTTGGAGCCATTACAAATAAAGATTCTATAAACATTTTTGTACAAGTATTTGTAATAACATATGCTTTAAATTCTCTTGAAGAAGAAAATACCTACAAGTAGAATCACGGGATCATATAGCAGATAAATGTTTGGGTTTTGAACAAATTGTGACACATGAAATTGAATATACAAATTTTTATTCCCACCAACAGTATATGAGAGTTCACGTGTCTCCTTATCCTTCTCAATACTTGGTGTCAGTCCTTTTATTCCTCTATTAATTTTTTATGGTATTAAAATATTCAAAACATAAAATTTACCATTTAACTAGTGGCATTAAGTACATTTGGTGTAACCGTCAGCACTGTGCATTTACAGAATACTTTCATTGCCCACTTGAAACTCTGTGCCTGTTAAACATTAACTTCCCATTCCTCCTCCTCCTATCTCTTGGTAGCCCTGTCACTTTCTTAATGTGAATATGTAGGTATCTCATATAAGTAGAATTATACACAATACCTGTCTTTTTGTGTTTGGCTTATTTCACTTAGCATAATACCTTCAAGGTCCATCCATGTCATAACATGTATGAGAACTCTGTTCTTTTTTAAGGCTGAATAAAATGCCATTGCACGTATATACCACGTTTTGTTTATTCATTGCTTTATTTGTGGCCTACCATATGGTGTACCTTGACGAATGCCCTGTGTGTACTGAGAAGAATGTGTATTCCATTGTTGGGTAGAGTGTTCTGTATATGTCGTGTAGGTTTGGTTGGTTTATTGTGCTGTTTAAGTCTTCTATTTCCTTATTTATCTACTGTCTGATAGACCTGTTTATTATTAATGGTGGGATACTGAAGTTTACAATTATTACTCTAGAACTATCTGTCTCTCCCTTGAATTTTGTCCATTTTCTTTCTTTTATTTTGATGGTCTGTTATTGGGTGTGTAAATGTTTATAACTGTCATATCTTCCTGCTATATTAAATTTTTTACAAATAAATAATGTTCTACTTTGTTTCTTGTAAATTTTTTTTATTTAAAGTCTATTTTGTCTAATATTAGTATAATCACACTACTGTCTTTTGGTTATTATTTCTATAATATGTCTTTCTCCATCTTTTCACTGTCAATGTATTTGTGTCTTTGGATCTAAAATGAGTCTTGGGGTGCCTGCATGGCTCAGTCGGTTAAGCATAGAACCCTTGATCTCGGCTCAGGTCATGATTTCGTGATTCATGAGATCAAGCCCTGAGTGGGGCTTTATGCTGACAACACAGAGCCTACCTGAGATTCTCTCCCTCTCTCTCTGCCTCTCCCCCACTCTCTTAGGCTCGCTCTTTCTCTAAAAATAAACTTTAAAAAGTTAAAAGTAATAATAAAAAATAAAATGAGTTTCTTAAACACAATATATATCTAGATCTTGTTTCCTTATTCAATCTACCATTTCTATCTTTTGATCCAACAATTTAACCCATTAATATTTAAAGTAATTACTTATAAGAAGGGGCTTGCCTCTGTCATTTTTATAATTGTTTTCTATATGTCTTCTAGCTTATTTTATTCTTTATTTCCTGCATTACTATCTTCTGTATTTAGTGATTTTTTTTTGTAGTGAAACACTTTAATTCCCTTTTCATTTTCTCTTGGGTATAATTTACAGTATTTTCTTTGTGATTACCGTGGGAATTATATTTAACATTCTAAACTTATAAAACTGTAATTTGAATTTATACTAAAAATTTTAATAGCATACAAAAATTGTTCACCACCTGCTTTCAGTTATTGATGTTACAAAATCACATCTTTATGAATTGTGTATAAAAATATATAGATTAATTATTGTTTTCATGCATTGGTCCTTTTTATCATGGAGAAAACAAAAAACTGGAATTACAAGTCAAAGTTACAATAATACTAGATTTTATGATTGTTCATGTATTTGCTTTTACCAAATATCGTTATTGTTTTCACACAGCTTTGAGTTACTATCTAATATAGTAACTCTCACTGCAACCACAGGACCTCTGTTAGTCTTTCTTCCAGGGCAGGTGTAGCAGTAACAGACTTCCTCAGTTTTTATCTGGGACTGTCTTAGTCCCTCTTTCATTTTTGAAGGATGGCATTGTGGGATATAGGATTCTTGGTTGATTATTTTTTTCCTTCAGCACTTCAAGTATATCAACCCACTACCTTCTGACCTCCAAGATTTCTGATGAGAAATATTTTGATAATCTTCTTAACAATAGCTTGCACATGACTAGTTGACTTTCTCTTGCTGCTTTCAATTTCTTTCTTTATCTTCGGATCTTGACAATGTCATTTTATTTATTTATTTATTTATTTACTTACTTACTTACTTACTTACTTACTTACTTATTTATTTTCAAGATAGAATAGAGTGTAGTATTGGTGTCAGGAGTCAAACTCAGTGATTCATCACTTACATATAACACCAATGCTCATCCCAACAAGCGTCCTCCTTGATGCCCATCACCCATTTAGCCCATCCCCCCACTCCACTCCCCTCCAGCAATCCTCAGTTTGTTCTCTGCATTTGAGAGCCTCTTATGGTTTCCCTCCCTCTCTGTTTTTATCTTATTTTTCCTCCCTTTTCCCTATGTTCACATTTTGTGTTTCTTAAATTCCACATATGAGTGAAATCATACATTTGTCTTTCTCTGAATGGCTTATTTTGCTTAGCATAAAACACTCTAGTTCCATCCACATTGTTGTAAATGGCAAGATTTCATTCTTTTTGATCACCAAGTAGTATTCCATTGTGTGTGTGTGCATGCGTGCATGTGTGTGTGTGTGTGTGTGTGTGTGTGTATCCATTCATCAGTCAATGGACATTTAAGCTTTTTCCATCATTTGGCTCTTGTTCATAGTGCTGCTATAAACACTGGGGTTCATGTGCCCCTTCGAATCAGCATTTTCGTATCCTTTGGATAAACACCTAGTAATGCAATTGCTGGGTCATAGGGTAGTTCTACTTTTAACAGTAGCCATACTGTTTTCCAGAGTGGATACACCAGTTTGCATTCCCACCAACTGTGCAAGAGGGTTCCCCTTTCTCCACATCCTTGCCAACATCTCTTGTTGCCTGAGTTGTTAATTTTAGCCATTCTAACAGGTGTGACGTGGTATCCCAATGTGGTTTTGATTTGTATTTCCCTGATGATGAGCGATGTTGAGCATCTTTTCATGTGTCTGTTAGCCATCTAGTTGTCTTCTTTGGAAAAGTGTCTATTTATGTCTTCTATTGAGTTTGATAAGTTATTTATAGACTTTAGATACTAACCCTTTCTCTGATATGTTATTTGCAAATATCTTTTCCCATTCCACCAGTTGCCTTTTAGTATGTTGACTGTTTCCTTTGCTGTGCAGAAGCTTTTTATCTTTATGAGGTCCCAATAGTTCATTTTTGCTTTTATTTCCCTTGCATCCAGAGACATGTCTAGTAAGAAGTTGCTGCAGCCAAGGTCAAAGAGGTTGCTGCCTGTTTTCTCCTGCAGTATTTTGATGGTTTCCTGTCTCACATTTAGGTATTCTATCCATTTTGAATTTATTTTTTGTATGGTGTAAGAAAGGGGTCCAGTTTGATTCTTTTTCATGTTTCTGTCCAGTTTTTCCAGCATCATTTGCTGAAGATACTCTCTTTTTTCCATTGGATACTCTTTCCTGTTTTGTTGGCCATACATTTGTGGGTCCAGTTGTGGTTTCTCTGTTCTGTTCTATTGATCCATGTGCCTATTTTGTGCCAGTACTACACTCTCCTGGTGATTACAGCTTTGTAATACAGCTTGAAGTCAGGAATTGTGATGCTTCCAGCTTTGGATTTCTTTTTCAACTTAACTGGCTATTTGGGGTCTTTTCTGGTTCCATGCAAACTTTAGAATTTTTTGTTCTACCTCTGTGAAGAATGCTGGTGTTATTTTTTTTATAGTTTATTGTCAAGTTGGTTTCTATATAACACCCAGTGCTCTTCCCCACAAGTACCCTCCTCCATAACCATCACCCTCTTCCCTCTTCCCCCTTCCCCTTCAGCCCTCAGTTTGTTTTCAGTATTCAAGAGTCTCTCATGATTTACCTCCCTCCCTCTCCCTAACTCCTTTTCCCCCCTTCCTCTCCCATGGTCCTCTGTTAAGTTTCTCCTTAACAGGACTTATGAGTGAAAACATATGATATCTGTCCTTCTCTGCCTGACTTATTTCGCTTAGCTGGTGTTATTTTGATAAGGATTGCATTGAATGTGTAGATTGCATTGAGTAGTATCAACATTTTAACAATGTTTTTTCTTCCAATCCATGATCATGAAATGCTTTTCCATTTCTATGTGTCTTCTTCACTTTCTTTCATAAGCTTTATGTATTTTTCAGTGTACGAATCTTTCATCTCTTTGGTTAGGTTTATTCCAAGATATCTTAGGGTTTTGGGTACAATTTAAATGGGATCCATTCCTTGATTTCTCTTTTTACTGCTTCATCATTGGTGTATAGAAATGCAACCGATTTCTGTACATTGATTTTATACCCTGTGACTTTGCTGAAGTCAAGTATCAGATCTGTACTTTTTTCCATTAGAGTATCATGTCGTCTGCAAAGAGTGAAAGTTTGACTTCTTTGCCAATTTATATGTCTTCTATTTCTTTCTGTTGTCTGATTGCTGAGGCTAGGACTTCCAGTACTATGTTGAACAATAGTGGTGAGAGTGCACATCACTCCCACGTTCCTGAGTTTAGGAGAAAAGCTCTCAGTTTTTTCCCATTGAGGATGATATTAGCTCTGGGCATTTTTCATGTACGGCTTTTATGATGTTGAAGTATATTTCTTCTATCCCTACTTCCCTGAGGATTTTTATCAAGACACGATGCTGTACTTTGTCAAATGCTTTTTCCTCATCTCTTGACAGGATCATATGGTTCATATCCTTTCTTTTGTTAATGTGGTATATCACATTAATTGATTCGCAAATATTGAACCACCATGCAGCCCAGGAATAAATCCCACCTGATCATGGTGAGTAATTCTTTTAATGTATGTTGAATTCAATTTGCTAGTATCTCAAGAAGCAAGAAAGGTCCCAAATACACAACCTAACCTTACACCTAAAGGAGCTAGGAAAGGAACAGCAAGTAAAACACAAAGCAGAAGAAGGGAAATAATAAAGATTAGAGCATAAAATAAATGATATACAAACAAAAACCACAATAGAACAGATCAATGAAACTAAAAGCTGGGGGTTTTTTTTGACAGAATATACAAAATTTATAAAGCTCTAGCCAGACTTTTCAAAAACAAAAGATAGAGGATTCAAATAGATAAAAATCACAAATGAAAGAGGAGAGATCACAACCAACACCACAGAAATACAAACAATTATAAGAGAATACTATGAAAAATTATGTGCCAACAAGCTGGGCAACCTGAAAGAAATGGAAAAATTCTTATAAACTCACACACTACCAAAACTCAAACAGGAAGAAATATAAAATTTGAGCAGGCCCATTACCAGCAAAGAAACTAAATCAGTAATCAAAAATTTCCCAACAAAATCAGAGTCCTGGGCCAGATAATTTCCCAGGGAAATTCTACCAGACATTTAAAGAAGAGTTAATGCCTATTCTCAAACTATTCCAGAAAATAGAAATGGAAAGAAAGCTTCCAAACACATTCTATGAGGCCAGCATTACCTCGATTTCAAAAACCAAAGACCTCAATTAAAATGGAGAATTGCAGGTCAATATCCCTGATGAACCCGAATGCAAAATTGACAGTGCCATACTAATGTGTCCTAGTGTATGTTTCTAGGTTTATTCTATTTGGGATTTAATAAGATTCTTAGAGATATATATTCATGTATTTCATCAGATTTGGGATTTTGTGGCCATTATTTCTTCAAAGAATCCCTCTGACCCTTTCTCTTTTTTCCTTTGGAACTCCCACAATGCATGTTGTCCCACTCGAGAGTGCCCCACAGCTCCCTTAGGCTGTGTTCACTTTTCCTCAATCTTTTTTCTTCCTAAATTATTATATCTTTAACACATTTTATTCCTTTGACCATTCAAATCTGTTTTTAAATACTGTGGTACATTTTTTATTTCAATTGTTGTACTCTTCAGCTCCAGAATTTAGTTTTGGTTCCTTTTTGTGTTTTCTATCTCCTTATCGATATTTCTATTTTGTTCACACATTGGTCTCTTGGCTTTATTCACATCCTCCAATAGCTTTAGAGCATCTTTAAGACAGTTTTTTAAAGAGTCTTTTTCTAGTAAGATCACCACCTGATCTTTCTTAATGATGTTGACTTATATTTTTTTCTTTTGAATGGGCCAAAATTTCCTGTTTCTTTGTATGTCTTGTGGTTTTTGTTGAAAACTGGATATTTTAAACTTATAATATGGTACCTCTTGAAATCCAGATTCTTCCCTCTCCCCAGGGTTTTATGGGTTTATGCTCTTTTTTTTGAGAGAGAGAGAAAGAAAGAGAGAGAGAGAGAGAGAGAGAGAGAGACAGGCGGGGCTCACCAGAATCAAGGGCTCATGGGTTTTGTTTTGTTTTGTTTTGTTTTGTTTTGTTTTGTTACCTGAAGCGGGGCTCAAGCTCACCTGATGTGGGATTCGAACTCACCACTTGTGAGATCATGACCTGAGCTGGTCAGATGCTAAATGACTAAGCCACCCAGGCGCCCCTGCTGTTTTTTTTTTTAACTGTAGTAGTGTGGCTCTGTGCCAAAGATCGGCCCAAGGCATAAATTTAAATTTTTATTAGGTATTCTTTTAGCATGTGCTTTTTTCTGAACATGTACGGTGACTTTTTAAATTTTACCATTTATGCAATTATTTTTGAATATCCTAGTCTTTAAATGTCTGGTTCCCAGACAGGAAAAACGGGGAAATAAATGGAAAAGAACAAAGCTTTGGTTTCATAAATGCCCAGGCAGAGGGAGTGCAACAATAGCAGGGATTGAAACAGTGGCAACCCACCTCTCCTTCTGCACCTTCACAATCAGAAGCCACAATCAGTGACCAGAATACAGATCCTCAATATTTGAAGAACAAGGTCCATATTGTCCATTCTGGCTTCAACAAGTCACCTGCAAGCTACTACAGGAATGAAGCTATGACCACCTGTTTTGGGAATGGGAGGGAGGAGGGTGGTGGTAACAGGTAGCCACCACCACCACCAAAGCTGAAATTGACTGAAATTACCCGTAATTCCCATGGAAGCTGGAAACCTTTAGACAAACATCAGTATTCAAGTTGTAAGGTAATATCCTAGGTGGTTTTACCTGGAATTTCCCTAATGATTAGTGATGTTTTATGTGTCTATATGCCATCCATATACTGTCTTTGTAAAATATCTAATCTTTTGCCAATTTTATTTTTCTTTGAATGCTCTGGATATAACTTTCTTACCAGATACAAGCTTTAAACATATTTTTCCCAGTCTATGTCTTCACTTTCTATTTCCTTAATGGTCTGTTTTGATAAGCAAAAATTTTTCATTTCAATGAAGTTTTATTTATCAATTTGTCCTTTTATGAACAGTTCTTATAGTGTCAGATCTAAGCAATTGTTCCTCAACATAAGGTCACAAGGGCTCTCCCCCGCCAAGTTTTCTTGTAAAGATTTATAGTTTAGGCTTTGCATTTAGGTTTATGATTAATTTGTAGTTCATTTTTGTGTATGTACACAGGATGAATCAAACCTTATTGTTTTGCGTATGAATACTGAATGTTCAAACAGTATGTATTAAAAAAAAAAGGCCACCATTTCTCCATTGAATTGTCTTTGCACTTTGTTGAAAATCAATTGTCTGTATATGAATGGGTCTATTTCTAGACTCTATTCTATTCTACTGATTTGTGTCTATCTTTATGACAATACTCCACTGTCTTGATTACTATGGCTTTAGAATAAGTCTTAAATCCAAAGGTATTCTTTATTTTCAAAGATCTTTTTTCTAGGTCCTTTGCATTTCCAAATGAACATTAGAACTAATCATTCTTATAAAACCCAATGCTAGGATTTTACTGATATGGACTCTGAATCTGTATAGGTCAATGTGAGAAGACTGAGATCTTAACAATATTGAATCCTCTGACCCAGGAGGACAGTATGTCTCTACACTTCTTCAAGTCTCTTAAAAATTTCTTATAGTGTTTTGTAGTTTTACTACATAGAACATAGATCTTTTATGTATTTTGTCAGAATTACCCACCAAGAATTTCATATTTTAAGATGCCATAAGAGGTGTTATTTTTCAGTTTAATTGTAGAATTTTTTATTGCCAGTATATTTTTAGCTCTATGAGTAACTTTTTGTTTATTTTTTGTATCTTCCATCAGATTTTCTACATAAACAATCATGTTGTCTACAAATTAAGACAGTTTAAATTCTTCCTTTCCAATTTAGATGTCTTGTTTCATTTTCTTGTCTTACTGCACTGCCCAGCACCTCCAGTACTCTGTTGAATAGAAATTGTGAAAGTGGACAACCTTGATTGTTCTTGATCTTTAGGAGAAGAATTCTGTTTTTCACCATTAACTATGATATTGCCTTAATTCCCTTTATCAAACTGAAGAATGCTTCTCTTTCCTTGTGTGATGGAAATTTATTTATTAGGAATACTTCCTAGATTTTATCAATTGAATTTGCTGAATCCTTCAAAAATATGGTGTATTTTTGTTTCTTTTTTTGTTTATGACATAATGAATTTCATTTTAAAATCTTCAAATGTTTAAATCACTTTTCATACCTGAGACAAACACTATTTGGTAGTGATGCATTACACTTCATATATATTATTTAATTTGGTTTGCTAAAATCAAATAAGTCATATGTCTTCAAGTTCCTGAATCTTTTCTTCTGCAGTGTTAATTCCATCCGATGTATTTTTCATCTACTTAAGTTTTGTGTACATATATATATATATATATATATACATATTTTTATCTTTGAGGTCTCTACTTAATATGTTTAAACATTCTCGCACTTCACATCATCTGTGTTACTTATACATACGTTTTTATTGATTTTTTTCCTCATTATGGGTCACACTCTTGACCGTATGTGAGCTCCAGTAATAGTTCCCTCTGCTTCTTTTGAATAATTCTTTTCCCTTCTTCAGGAAATTTCTTACATACATGTCCCAGAATCCCAGTCCCATAACCTCAACTCAGGGAGGTCATCAGGCCATCCAGTTGGGCTCCTTCTCCTTACACTACCATCTCAACATTCACTCTGGACAGTTAGCTGAGCTAATCTAGTGTTCACTCCACTACCTTACTTTCTTCTCTCTCCCAGGGATGTCTTATTCCACCTGTTGTCTAATGTTTAAAAATTGTTTAATATATTTTGTCTGCTCTTTTTAGTCATTTAAGATGGGTGGGTAAATTCAATCTCTGTTGCTTTCTCTTAGCTGATAGCATTAGTCTTATTATGGATGAATATTAACCTTACTTTCAGCCACTCTAGAAACTTTTTCATTTTTAACATATGTATATAGATAATTTGCATTTTTCTATGCAAGTAGTCATATCATTTGCAAATAATGACAATTTTATATCATGTATCCCCATTATTGTATCTTTGATTCCTTTTTATTATTCATTGTTCTCCCTAGAATTCCAATATGGTATTTCAAAGATATGTTGATTTTTAAATAAATAAATTCTACCGTTTCACCACTAAATATGTTATTTCTAGTAGGTTTTAGTATATGATCTTTAGCATGGTATTTATCATGAATATGAGCAAATGTCATTGAATATTTATTTTTGCAACTACTGAGATAATTGTTTTGTTTTTCGCCTTAAATTTATTAATGTGGTGAATTGCATTAATGGATTTTCTAATATTAAATCAACTTGGTCATGAGCATTATTTTTTAAGTAAATTCTGGGTTTATTTTGACAATAGTTGGTTTAGCATCTTTTTCTTTTATGTTTGTGAGTAATTTTGGCCTGCAATTCTCTTTTCTCATTCTTTTTGTCATATTTTGGTATCAAGGAGTTTTAACCTCATAAATTGCATTGGAAGTATTTTCTCTTTATCTAATCTCCAGAAGAGTTTTTAATTAGAATTATCTTTATCTTGACAGTTTTATAAAACTTAATCCTAAAACTATTCAGGCCTAATCTTTTCTTAATGGAAATCTTTTATTAATCTTTTCGTAAGTGGGCAGGTACACAACTATCCATTCAATTTATTTAATGATTATACTGCTATTCAGGCTCTCTATTTATTCTGAAGTGAATGTTGCTAAATTATATACTTCTAAGATATTGTCTAAGTTCTCAAACTTATTGATGAATAGTTTCTCCTGGTATTATCTTTTTTTTCTTTTTTACTTTTTACTAGCTATTATTTTAATTGTATGTACTTAAAAGTAATTACATTTTAGTAAATACATTAATTTAGGTTTTTAATAATGCACATTGGCCTTTCTGTCTCTCTGGGCTGTTTTGATTAGGAATATTTTATGGGTGTGATTTTTTTTATTTTTTTAATTTTTAACTTTATAGTTTATTGTCAAGTCGGTTTCCATAGAACACCCAGTGCTCTTCCCCACAAGTGTCCTCCACCATAACCATCACCCCCCTTCCCGTTGCCCCCTCAACCTTCCGCCCTCAGTTTGTTTTCAGTATTCAAGAGTCTCTCGTGCTTTGT
>JAQQST010001677.1:0-11989 GCA_028646485.1 Cryptoprocta ferox | reverse complement strand
CTAAGTGAAATAAGTCAGGTAGAGAAGGACAGATACAATATGTTTTCACTCATAAATCTAACAGAAGAAACTTAACAGGACCATGGGGAGGGGAAGGGGGGATAAAGGGTTAGGGAGAGGGAGGGAGGCAAATCATGAGAGACTCTTGAATACTGAAAACAAACTCAGGGCTGAAGGGGGAGGGGGAAAGGGGAAGGGGAGTGATGGCCATGGAGGAGGGCACTTGTGGTGAGGTGGTGTTATATGGAAACCAACTTGACAATAAACTATAAAAAACAAACTTGTGAGGTGAAACTAAAAATATGAATGGTGGGGAATTTATAGCTTTCACTGCATATGTTAAGAAAGAAGAGAGGCTGAAATTTATGATATAAGTATCTACCTTAAGAAAATATAAAAGGTATAGCAAATTAAAGCCAAATAAATGAAATGGACAAAATAATTAAGAAAGCAGCAACTACTAAAATAGAAAACGTACATATAACAGAAATAAACAGCAAAATTAATTTTGTTGATGGTTTAATAAAATTTATAAGCCCCAGTGAGACTGATCAAGAAGTAAACCAATATCAGGAATATCATAGAATGAAACTTACAGGTTTTAGAAACTTTATATACTGAAAAGTGAGGAGACCATTATTTTCAATTAGTTGTGCAGAATTTACAAAAATTGTCTTTTAAACTCTTAGGAAAAGCACTGTATATATCAAAAGTTCTGTCTTATTTTTTATCTTTTTTTCTTTAAAAAATCAAACACCACATTCTTTGAACATAATGCAATAAAATCAACTTTGATGACTATATAACAGTAAAAATATTTCATGTAGCTGAAGGTATGCTCAGATAAATTTATTTTAGCCTTCAATATATATCTTGTACATAAGAGTAAAGAAAATAAATTAAGCATTCAATTTGGGCAAAGAAAAAAAATCTAACAAAGTTAGCCTTAGAATAGACAAGGCACAGAATTTAGTAAAATGAAAGCAGAAATTGATGAATTTGAAAACGGAAAATGAGAAGTAGAAAATAATCTCAGGAGCTGATCTGAAGACACATACATGCACATTCATAATGTGCTCCCATGAGCATGTATGCTATAAAAGGGTATGTAAGCACATGCATAGACACACAATTCAGCAGATTAAAATAAGGACAATTCAAAAGGAAGAAATGGAAGAAGTCACAGATACAGAATAAAATGTTTCAAATTCAAATTTAAAAGAATCTTTGCTTAACTCTATATGAATAAATTTGAAAATTCATATAGACTAGATGATTGATTCCAGAAGACTCAAGAAATCTGAACAGATTAATGGCCAATGGCCATGTCTGCAGCTGAGAAATTCCTCAAATTATCTTCAAGAAGCTTCACTCACGAGAAAGGACATTATGGCCAGGAAGAAGGAGTTGCATGCGACAACGTGAAAATGTCTCCAAGGTGCTCTTTCAAGTTGATCCTTCAAGGGCATGGAGGTGCACACCTACATTTAAGGTGGGCTGGCATTTGTGCAAATCATGAACATGTGCACACAAGTGTAAACATTGTTGTGTTACATGTGCATTTTCTGAGCACCCAAGAACCCACACTCTGGAATATTGAGGTTTGGTATTTAGGCATGTGAGGTGGAAAGAAGCTGATTTTTCATTTCACTTTCTTTCCAACCATCTGAATCATTTTTATTTTGTAATGAAAGATCTTATTATTTTTTGTGATAAAAAAAAAGTGAGCACAAAACAGGTTTTTTGGAAAATTCCTCATGCCTATTCCTTATAAACACCCCAGGGACAACTGCAGAACATTGAAATGTAAGCCAAGGATGCTGACAGCTATTCATGGGCGCTGTGGCTGTTGGTCTTCTGTGGTGACCTCTGGGTGTCCCACAAGTCACGTCCCCTGTCGGTAATAATGATAACCCTAGCTGTGAGGCCCTGATTCTCTTTTTGTCAGTGGCAATTCTAACCCATTCTTTCACCATGAAATAATAAAATTGGGTTGGCAATATAGTTTCTGAAATGAGAACAGTGATTAATACCCACATCTGTCAGTCGTTAGCAGAAATTTGTCATATTATACAAAGAATTAAATTCATCCTCCATTAAAAAATGACTAAAAGAATTAATTAATTTTCAATGTAATAACTTAAGCAAGCAAATCTTGCACGACAATGAGAGTTTCTGAACTTGTAATGAACTGTTTAAAACGTTCAAATGAAGCTGAATTCAAAAGCAGCTCTCTAATGATAATTGCTAAGATCCAGTACTCCCCTAAATGAGCTATTTGGTGAGATAATTTCTAAGGGAACTGATTTTGAGATAAGGATTGATGGATGAGGGTGAATGAAGAAGGAATCAGAGGTTGGAGGTGATGGCAGACTGCTGAATTTGTGGCCCATGAACCACCCTGGCTGGTGACCTTGCCCTTGGATGGCCCCCTTCCCCTTGGGCCTGGGCTCAGGCATCTGACTTGTTCAGGATTGATTATTAACAAGCGTGATGCCAGCAGAGGCTTGATAAATACTTGCACATTAGGGTTTGTCTTCTCAGAACACTCCCTTGTGGAAACCAGCTGCCATGAAAGAGGTCCAAGTGCCCTGAGGCCACTGTGTTGTCAAGGAGCCCAAGCTAGTGGGAGGTAAGATCACCTAGAGACAGAGCTATGTGTGCTCACTTTCTAGTGTTTCTATCTCTCCTAACTGGAGTATCAGATAGATGAACGTCAGGTGCCACAGCCCCAGCAGAAACTACCAGCAGAGAAGAACTGCCCAGATGAGCCCAGCTCAAATTTTTATTATGATGTAAGTTGAGAAGTTTTGAAGTGTCTTGTTATGCAGCAACAGATAACTGAAACAGAGGACTAGGGGTCCAAGCTGAGACACTATGAGAAAAAGTTACCAGGCACCCAAAATTAATATGTAAAGAGTGATAATTCTTTTATCAGTAATGGGATCAGAGCACCAACAACCTACTTCACGAAGATTCTGTGGGTTACAGCGTAGCACAGATCCTTACCATGAAAGTGTGGTCCCCACAGCAGTAGCATCAACATGCCCTGGGGGCTTGTTCATGTCAACGAATGAATGAATGAATGAATAGTTCAGGCCCTACTCCATACCTGCCAAATCAGAACTTGCCTCTTCACAAAATTTCCAGGTGTTTCATGTACATGTTCAAGGCTGAGACATGCTGGTCTGGATAAAAGCATAGCAGTGTGTTCCTGGATCCCCCATCTGTGAGTCCCCAGGAATGCCTTGCTCTGAGCACCAGACAGGTGGAAGGTCGTAACTCCCTGCACACATACATGTATTTGACATGTAGGTCTCCTTTGGAGGCCTTTGAAAGGGAGTGAGTCATCTGCTGAAGGTCTCACTACCACCTACACATCAATCAGCCTTTTACATTTCAAACTTATAATTGTTAACATACCAGGCCACTCTGGCCATCCTTAGACAAAATCACTAAATAGGGCTCTTTATTAACTGTTCAAGCAGAGATGCCGTATTGATCATGAAACAGAGGTGAAGGTGAACGTGACCCCACCTGAGCAGAAGCTTGAGGAGAATAGAAAGGATAATGGCTGAAGTATCCACAGTCCCTAAGCCCCTGGAGGTGTGGAGTGAAACCTGAGAATCTACACATTAATAGACACACAGTGACTAAAAGTCCATGCAGGTGACTCCAGGACCATTCTTTCTAATTTAATTTGAGAAGTAAAGAAATTTGACTATACCAGGCAGTAGTGTCCTAGTAAAACAGCAATCCAGCAGGAAAATAACTGACAAGGAACCCTGATCTGCAGTGTCTTCTGGCTTCTGTGGTGTACACACTCCTTCCAACAGTTTAACAATCAGCGCCCTGAAATTGCTGCCTATGTAACAGTTGGCTCTCAGATTTACCCAAATAAACCATGTGTAAGAGCCATTTTTCTTACTGTAATATTAATGCTGATAGTAACCTTAATGCTACCAGCCTGCTCACTGTGGGCTGAGCAGTTTACCCACCTCCTCCCCTTCCCCTGTCCCTGACAACAGCCTATGCAGAGCAGGGAAGATGAAGGAAGTTTAGACTTAATTCATGCTCCCAGGATTTGTCCTCCACTAAGTGATGGAATCCTGGCCTTGGTTTTCTGCTTTATGGCAGTGCTTACCCTCCAGGAAGATCACCTGGCTCCTACCTCATCTTTGTAGACTTCAGAATGAAGGTCTCTATCTGGAGTTCAATTGCCTCCTGCTGGTGGGGCTGTAGTGTACAGGTGCTCAACGGAGAGCACAGATATTTCTTGGGATCTGGTCTCCCTGGTGGCTGCCAGGGATGGCCAGATGATGCAGCCTATACGTGCGAGAGGGTGGCTCTGTCATGGCATGACTTTTGATCAATGGGAGATAGAAGCCAGATGATGATTTCTCCTTTCCTCTGTGTCTGTCCCACCTCTATAAACTCTTCCAAGACAGCAGATCACACTCCTCCCTGAGGAAGTCCAGAGATCTATGACCTGTGGCCAGCCCAGTAATGCAGCCCCTTGGTTCTGACCTTCCCTGCTTCAATGTCCTCCCTGCTCACGCCTGTTTCCATCAGGTTGGGTTTCCCAGGGAAGTGTTAGCAGGGACACTTTTGTTTCAGGCTCTGCTTTATAGGGACAGAGATTAAGACCAATTCCAATTCCAAATCAGGGTGGTTTTATTGGGGCATAAACTTGTGCCTGCTCAGTCGTCAGCCTCCCTTCTCCCTGGTAATGTTGTAGGGACCTCACAGAGTTAGTGAACCTACTCTGGCGAAGTACCCCTTGTCCCGCAGGCTGACCCCGCCTCTGGCAGGACCAACCTTCAGGGGCTGGTAAAGTAACAGTCCAGCCCACTCCCAAAAGCCCCAGGGTTGGGAAACAGACTGAGGCAAAGAAGTCGTTCTTCCTAAGAGCCTTTTAATAATTTTTGAAAATCTCAGCTATCCAAATATATTTAATATATGAATTTATATATTACATATAATAATATATAATATTTAATTTTATAACACATTAAGGTCTAATAAATATTTATATAATACATAACATGGTATATATTATATGGTTCCAGCTTCCCAAATATATACATAAATAATTATTATCTATGGGTATTTGGGAAGCCGGGATTTTGAGATGATATTAAAAGGCTTTTAGGAAGAAAGACCTCCCTGCTTAGGAAGAAAGTTCCTAATTTATAAGAAAAATGTTTTCTATAATTTTTTCCCGGAGAGAATCACACTGGTAGTTTAGTACATATTTCTCTACAGCTGTTCTCTTCTTAATAATTTATATATGCCTATATAATATGAAATGGTCGGGTTTTTGCAGCCTCAGATTTCCTTAACCGCTAGTCTCAGAGAGTTTTCCAGAGGCATTTGAGCACATGCACCTCAAGGTTTTCAAGGACCGATGGTGCACCCTTGAATGAATGCCCATGGTTTATTTCCTGTATGTTTAATCAGTCCCTGCTGGGAGACCTCTTGGATCTCAGTTCCCACTAACAAGTACTGTGCTGCTTCCCAAGCAAATACATCTCAAATCCAGAAGTCCTTATGGGGAGTCAGTAGGAGATCCCAGGACCCCAGGCTGGCTCCTGCATGTCTCCCAGGCCAGGCTGGCATCTATGTCCCCCAGGGGCAAACCTCACCTTGAGGGGAGTCTGAGGGGACACCACACAGGTGCAAACTTGCTCCCATTATGTGCTACAAGCCAGGCACATACTGCCATGAATTTCTTGCTCAGTTTTGCACATTTACTGTTTTGCTGTTATTGACCATTGAAGACTCAATGACCCAAAGAGGAGCCCAGTCACATTTGGATTCAGAAATGTGAAACAATGACTGACAGAGCTGTCTAAGAGAGGAGCTGCTGCCTCCCCCCAACCCCTATTAGAATCCACTACAACCCCATCCTCTCTCACCATCCAGTGCTTCCCCACAGGCCACAGGCCCAAGTAAAGATGTCCTTGGAGACACACACGTTGTTGGAATTACTCTCTCCACAAAGAATCACCCACCCTCCTGGAGCCATGGGGGCTGCTCCCTGGCCTGAGTCTCTGCAGACTTCTGCCCTCTAGTCCCCAGGCACCACCTGGGTCCCCGCATTCCCACGCTTACTACAGTCATCTGTGGCTTCTTCATGGGGTTTGGCTTTTGTTCCAACTTCTAGGATGTCATATGTGTCCTCTTGTGACTGGAAAGGACTCTGAAACTCTGCACAATTTTGGTTCAAACAAAGCAGTGACCCTTGCTCATGATGTAGAAAAGGGAAGGTGGTCCCAGCATGAGCCTACCAATGACAGCTTTGTGAGGGAAGCAGGTAGATGGTGTGGGTAAAGGACGCTGGTGTCTCACTTAGAAGTCTGGGTGGTAGGAAGCAGGGAGGCAGAAGCATTTCAACACAAGTTTCTGAGAACACCCATGCCCCCAGCTGAGGGAACCTAGGGAGCAAAGCCAGAGCCCTGTCTGCAGGAAGAGCCTCCAGCAACCAGCAGCCTTGCCCAGAGCTGAGCCAAATTGTTGGATAGAGGCCCGTGAAAGCCATGTCCCTGCCTAGGCATGGAAATGTTTGACTCCTAATTAATTTAAATGTTTTTTACTCATCCTCAAATGGAGCTGTTGATGAGGTTGCCATGAACACTGGGTTCTGGTGAGTGAAGAACCCTTCATGCTTTCCCACAGTCACTCCATACCCACATCGAGTTCAGGCAGCTGATGCTCTGAGCACCAGCCACCTACAGCTGTTACTGCAAGTGTCTGTTCCTTCTGACATCCTGAGAATCGCCCTGGTGTTCCATGGCTAGGAATCAGTGATGGTAGGTGGTCATGGTGCATTTTTAGCCAGTTTTTGTGCATTCTGTGTGCCTCATTGCACCACCACCAGGGATGGCAGGGCAGAGACTCTTCTATCACCTGGCAGAAAAGAAAACAGAGATTCACAGAAGTTCAGTGACTCACATGAGCTCTGCAATGATTTTTCCAGGCCTCATGCCTCATGAGGATGCTGATGATATAGGCAGCTCTATGGCATTGGTGCTGAGCTGGATGGAGCACATTGTCCATCTGGTATCTCAGCAACGTGTGAAATCAGTGCAAATAGCATGGCTGCTTTTCAGGTGAGAGAGAGGCCCAGGAATGCTCAGTAACTTGCCTCAGGCCACAGAGCAAGTGAGTGACTAAGCTAGGATTCCAGACCTGCCAGTGCCCATGCTGGAGAGCAAAGGCAGGACCCAGGGTGAGCTGTTTCCTGTCTGTGATTTAGCCACCTGCATGCCCTGTCTCTCACCTGCAGTGTGTTGCAGTGCCATGACCCTGGCACTGGAGCAGGAAGGTAGGGAAAAGGGGGAGGGGGATTTTATTGTGCATCATGCATGGGTGTGTCTGGGCTTCGAGAGCACAGCCTGGAGCACGTTCCAGTTGGTTCAATATCCCAACCAGAACTCCCCTGGTTCAGAAGTGAATTCTGTCCAGAAGCCTACCATGTCTCCTTCCAGCGGGCGAGACTTTATGGCTTGCATCAGCAGACGGGAACTGTACAGGAGCCAGGCCAGATGTGTGATGGGTCCTGCACCAGCTGCAGATGTGCTGAGGAGCACGTGGGGGAGCATCGAGCAGCCTGCAGCTGTCAGATGTGGCACAAACATATGGGCCTGGGTCCCTATAATAAATGTTGCTTGCCCTGCTGTTCTGGCCTCCTAATTAAAGCATTCTGCTGCTGCTTTTTCAGATTTTTTCTTCATCAGGCTAAGTATGGCTGTTAGATCTAATCATATTAGATGATTATGGGTTACACATGGTCAGACATTTATTCTGGGAAGTTAGATTTTCAGAGCGTGGATCTGTGTCTTACTGCCCTGCCTCTGTGTTCTGAGTTGAACCTGCCAGTCTTAAGGAAAGGCCATGAGCCCTGGGCTGAGCAGGCACAGGGTTTGTTCTCTTGCCTGAGGCATGTGCTTGTCTCGGACTTGACCAGATCATAGAACCACAGTCTTTTTTTCTCTTCTGAATCCCCTTGCTTTGTTCACACAGATCTTCCAATGCCACTCTCCTTCTAAGAAGTTCTGCAGATAATTTGGGTCTGCCTCAGTTAGGGTTGCTGGCTACTATAGCAAAACCCCCCACAAATGTCCAAAGAGTCAAAGACAGAAGTTAATTGCCTCTTCAATGAGAAATTCATGATGGTGACTTCCTGGTTGGCAGCTAGCTCACCTCTATCTGAAGTTTCCTTCCAGGAGTCTGTCTGCAATCTCCTCCATTCCCTAGGGCCTCATTGTCCATACTTGGATCCAGCTGCAGAAAGGGAAGGAGTATGGAGAAGGCATAGCCACTTCTTAAATCCCGGACTAGAAACTGGTTCACCTCCCTCACCCACTTCCCATTGGCAGGAACTCTGTGGTCACCTGGCTGCACCTGCCTGAAAGAAAGGCAGCATTCAGTCTGCTGGGCACTCCCGAGGAAGAAAAACATCTAACAGGTGGGCAGGCCCTCAGGAGTGCCTCACAGCACAGGTGTGAGTGAAGAAGGACAGAAGGGTGGAAGGTGCCTCATTGACAACTGATGGGGAGAAGCTGCTCTTGGCTCTTTGCCTTGCACCTCCTTCTTTCTTCATAACCTGCTAGGCAGGAACTCAGAATGCCTCTTAATCCACAGGAGACAAAAAGCTCAGCGAGCCGCCTGAGATCACACAACTAGAAGTGGCAGAGTGGAATTTGGATGTCCTCATTCTGGACTGCAACAGCCTATAGATTCAAGGCACCTGTCCACCTGCAGGGGCAGGACAGTCCACTTTTTCAGCCTGTGTCCCTTGTACAACCAAAAGTCTGAATCACCAAAGTTAGCACAAACCCAGTTCATTGCTTCTGGTGCCTAAATAATTCAAGATAGGCAAATGGATCTTCTTGTGTGACCCATCTGGAAGGTGGGAAGTCCCTGAGAGCAGGATGATAGAGGTGGGTGACCAGGCCGATTGTTCCAGAGGCTGAGCAGATGCAGCTCCCTCTCTGAGCCCTTCAGTGCTTCTGCCTCCTCAGAATGTCCCTGTGAGGCCTTGAGGCTGGGTCTGCAGAGGTGAAGACCACACAGCACTTATCTCTTCCCAGTTCAGACCCTGAGTGGATAGGGAGTCCTCATTGTGCCTGCCTGTCTGTCCTACCCCGGGACTTCTTCCAGTGCCCAAGAAACCACCTTGCCCTTGCCACTCCCTCCACTGTACTGCACATGGCCCTCACATTCTTGGAGTCCAGTTCAGAGTCATTGCTCATGCTTCAGGCCTCCCACCCTCTTGCTCCCACTGTGTCTCCCACTTCATCCCTGCATTTCCCCCATGCTTCTTCTCCCCTCCTGGCAAGTACCCCATTATAATCGCCCCCATCTCTCACCACTAGTCATTTTTGATTCCTTTCTTTCCTCCTCCATGAAACCTGCCCTGGACTTCCCCCTAGGAGGGCCTCCTGCCCCACTAAGCCCCCACTACTCACCTGCCCCCCTCCCATGGCCCTTGTCACTTCTTTTGGCTTAGAGCAGGTCAGGACCACATGTTCACTACATGTGTGCCCCAGCATATTGACCGCACTGCATGTTCAGCACATGCAGGAATCACAGCCTCTGCTGTGCAGCATCCAATTACTGTGGCTTCCATTAAACCATACCATAGGGCCCTGGTTCCAGCTCTAGGACATTTGGGAGGAAGACAAGGGGTTAATGGTTAAGGCTTAATTTGGGGGACTGATGGTGGTTACTGATGGACTGTCTCCTGCCTCTGGCTTCTGCTCCTGGCTCTTCCCATCATCCTACTTTGGACACCCACCACCACTGTGGTTGGTCAACCCATGTTTGCCTTGGGGGTTGCTCAGAGTCCTTCTGGACTGCTTCCATTTCCCACAGAACATCCCAAGCACATCTTTTAGGGTAACAATCTATTTTGGCCTAGATAGTCCTTCATGTTTGCTTCATCATGTATGTATTATATAATTCTTATATAATCATGCCACACACACACTCACTCATACACACAAGACTGACCAGTTCTCCTCTTTCCTCTCTGGTGGAATTCACCTGGCACAGTGCCTAGGACATGGCAAGTGCTCAGTAATGTTTGTAGAATGAGATGATACAAGAGTGAATGAATGAATGAATGAATGCACTTGCCAAGAATCAATGTGTTTTTAACTGTGTTTTAATATCCAACAGTGACTCAGCCATCAGAGGTATATGTAACCCTTTATTCACTATACATTTTGTGCATTTTCCTATGCTTGGCTTTAGGAGAAAATATTATTTTGGCCATTGAGTTGGCATCTGAGTTAAATTATGTTACAGCCAGCACAGGACCATGTCTGATTACATCAACTCTTAGCTCTGCAGCATGTAGTGATCTCAGTGCTGGTTGGGTGTGGGGGATGAGTTTAAGAGTTCTCTGAGCTTGCACCAATGGGTTAACAAGGCTTAGGGTAGAAAGCCGCCACAGGACGAAAGCGCCCCAGGTTAGCTAGTGAGGAAAATGCCTTATTAACCCTGAGGTGGCATGCCCCATTCATCGTAGTCCCCAGAAAAGTTAAGATAAACAGATACCATGCCTGCAATAAATGGCTGTGCCTGCAGTAAAATGCTGCCTGCTTAGTGCCACGATTCTGATTTGTCTTGACCCTAACCCCTAACATCTCATGTCTTTGAAAACCCCTTTTCTATTACACACATGAGTTAATGGTTACTGTTTTATTGTTTCTTTCTGCACATTCATCATGTATGTAAGCCTTCTGATCCTAATAAATATGGAGAAAGGTCCCTTATTCAGGGCTCTTGTCTCCTCCCAGATGTTAGCCTCTCTCATATTCCTTTTTACATACGCTCTCTTGCTGGACAAGAGAGAACTTCAGAACCAAAGCTTTTGACAGTTGGGAAACTGGAACAAGCTAGTCAAGCAAGGAATTTTTATGAAAATCAAAGATTAGAGACAGAAGTAAGAAGGTCAGGCCTTAAGAAGTCTTGTTATTAGGAGATGAAAATTGCTTTAGATATTGCTTGGTTTTCTTGTTTTAACCTCAGCAATATTCATGTGAAGCAGAAAGAGGAAGATGCCATTTCTCATCTCCCCCACACCCACCCCATCATCTTCATGATGAACATTATTATTACAGACAGAGAGGTCACTGGTTTGAAGACATCCATATATCAGACTCAAGGACATACATCTGGGCTCCTTCCCTGTGTCCTCACTAACCAAGAAAGTCAACCAGAACATATGCTTCTGGGAACAGCTGTCTTAGAGAAGTTCACTCATTTCTGCTTTAGTTGTGGTGAGCATACTTTCCTTTTTCTTGAAGATTAAAGGAAGAAGTTTATTACACCAATGTCATAGAGCAAAGCACCTCCAAGGAGACTTTTCTTTCTAACTTTTAAGCAAAGTATTTTCTAAGTGAAGCTCATAAATGCAGTTCCCCTTTTAGTAAACTGAGGTTTCTGATAATCCTGAAGGGTTGGCTTTCATGGTGGGTGGAGAACAAAGCTGGACTATCTCCCCCAACACATTGAAACTTTTCTTTTTAAGTCTGTGGTTGAATTCCCAGATATAGAGAAAAACCACAATCTTTCTATTTTTTATTTTTATTTACTTATATTGTTGGGTAAAATAATACATATTTTATTCTTTGTTTTACAACTTTTTAATTATATTTTAATTATAGTATATTATATTATATTAATTGTATTATATTTTATAATATATTTTTATTTTATTATAGTTTATTGTCAAGCTGGTTTCCAATACACCCAGTGATCTTCCTCCATGTCGATCACCCCCTTCCCCTTTCCCCCTCCCCCTTCAGCCCTGAGTTTGTTTTCAGTATTCAAGAGTCTCTCATGATTTGCCTCCCTCCCTCTCCCTAACCCTTTATCCCCCCTTCCCCTCCCCATGGTCCTGTTAAGTTTCTTCTGTTAGATTTATGAGTGAAAACATATTGTATCTGTCCTTCTCTACCTGACTTATTTCACTTAG
>JAQQST010001676.1:0-11989 GCA_028646485.1 Cryptoprocta ferox | reverse complement strand
GGGCAAAGAAACTGTTCTTCTGTACACTGCAGTGGTGGATACACAGCATTCCGTATACATCTGTCAAAACCCCTAACACAGAACACCAAGACTGAACCAGGACTTTGGGTGATAATGATGTGCCAATGTAGGTACATCAAATTGTAACAAATGTACCACTGGGGAAGGATATCACTGGGGCAGGGTGAACACGGGAAATTTCTGCACCTTCTATTCAATTTTGCTACCGAATCTGCCCTAAAGAAATAAAACCTACTTTAAAAAAGAAACACTATGTGAAATAAATCATTTTATCATCATAAACAGAATAAAAAAAAAATGGATGTACTTCCATACCAGTTCACTTTCAAAATGTTTATGTTCATAACATCAGAGTTCCATAAACCCATCAATTCCTAGATAGTAATCTCCATTCTTAGTAATGCACTACTGATAACATACCTCAAGAACATTTCACGTTGCTTATGAATAGTAAAAAGAACAATGACTTTGATTGGAATCAGAAGCTCAAACCTGAATTCCTACTTCAGCTCTAATTATTTTGATATTGAACAAAATTACAATATCCTGGGTCTCAAATTTCTCATCTGTGCAATGATAAAACCAACAACAGATTTTTGGACATTAACGGAGACCAAATACATGGGAATGCTTGATATATTGCTAACAACACAATCACTGATAATGTTTACAGAGTTACTATGAGCCCTGCAATTAGTCACTAAATAAAAAAGACCTGGATTATACAGTATTTTCCTGGAAACTGTTGTTTCAACCTACTGGGTTCATTTTCATAACCTCAATTTGGGATGGTATCTAAAATCTGATAAACATTACAGAGTTAGCTGTGAACGAAACTGCAGAGACTAGGCACCTATCAAAACCTGTCAGGCACTGTGTCTGCTTCATACACATATTTATTTAAGCTTCATAACCTAGGTTCTAACTTCATACTGAAGATGAGAAAACTGAAGATCAGAAAAATTAAGAATAAGCACAGAACCACACTGTCTGCTTTGTCCCTAAATCTCATTTCTTTCAAATAACCCTCAAAAACAGTATAATCTCGTACTGGGACAGAATATTTAATTTAGCATCCAACACATCTTTTCAATATTTATAAAATTGGCCAAAAAAATTAAAATTTCCCTAAGTTCTTTAAATTAAACGTTTAGCCCTAACAAGTAGTTGCTTTTTAAAATTTTTTGTATCAAAGTGGTAGAATCTGACAATCTGAGTTTGTCATTAACAATTAGACATTAAATCAAAGAATCAACAAGTGCAAGAGCACAGAAATATGAGTAAAAGAAGCAGGAAGAGGGTCAAATAGGTTTCTCAAAGTTTTTATTTCATACCACACATTACTAATAGAATTTTTGGTAACACACCTGAACTTATCAAAACTCTCAGTCATGATTACATCATAATCACTACTGTAATAGTAGACCTTACAGCATCTAGATAAAACTGTCCAATATTCACTTAGTTGTGTCCAAGTTTGACTACAACTGTTTACTACCATGATTATGTTTTATATTCTCTGAGGGTGTATAACTATCACACATTCCAGGAGATGTTTTCTCTTTTGCACTGTCTTGACATTAAGCTACGCTAGCCAGTTCTACACTAGAACATACAACCCATTCAACTCCACATTCCACCTGACAAATATGGTAGGTAACCCCTGCCCACACACACACACACACACACACACACACACACGCTGGCCAAAAATTTTAAAGCAAATCAAAACTGGCAGTAATCTATAAAGAGTTGGTGATACTAAGCTAAACAGAAAATTATACATGGCCTGGTGACAGAAGATATTAAAGAAATGAGGTAAAAGTCATATTACAGAATCTTACCATGATATATGATAGGTAGCTCTTTACTAGTAAAAGAGTAGAAAAACAATGGAATTTATGGGAAAGAAATGCCCTATCAAAAAATTTATACAGCCTTTACAAATTAAATCATATTTCACTGAAATCACTATAATTTGTATCTTCATAAGCATTATATTTGAAACTCCAACCAAATAATTTCAGTTATTTCAAATAAGGATATAACACATGAATTAATTTATACTCAAATTTTCCTCAAACTTAAAATAAAAAATAAAATAAATTTCCTCAAGGGGCACATGGGTGGCTCAGTCACTTAAAGCGTCTGACTCAGTTTCAGCTCAGGTCATGATCTCACAGTTTGTGAGTTCAAGCCTTGTATGGGGCTCCACATTGACAGTGCGGAGCCTGCTTATGATCTTCTCCCTCTCTCTCTGCCCCTCCCCTGCTCACTCTTTCTCTCAAAATAAATAACCTTAAAAAAATTTCCTCAATCTAAGATTCTATTCTTGGAGGAGGGGGAGATCTACATTTCTCTACAAAAATTGAATATTTTATTTTCCTGTTTTTAATTATCTAAAAAAGCAGTAGTAGCACATTCTGAATCATCTGACTCCATCTGGTAGCCAAATAACTGAATGCTCCCATTCGCATTTATGGTCATGCTGCCTCTAACTTGGTACTACAGTACTCTAATAATGACAGGCTAAAGACAAAAGCAGAAGGGGACCTCAAATGCAAATGATGCATTTGTGTAAAGCAAAGCCCAGTGGCCTCATGGTTTTCCCTGAAGCATTTATACGCTGGTAAGAAAATGCAACACAGGGTGACCACACCATGCAGGGCAATTCTGTTATGTTTAACACAAGAAGAAACTACAACATAACTACAGTCCATTCTATAAGCCATACTGTTTCAAGACTTCAATTTAGCAGACAGTATCCAATGCTAAATTGGATCATTAGTAAAATGAGTATAATTTGAATTTCACTGATTTTAGCAGGGTTATATTTAATTTGCAAGTTTTGATCTGTTACCAGTATCTGACAGAAGTGATCAATCACTGGCTCCTGCCTGATAAACTCTGTTCACTGACCCTGCACAGTTTTCCTAGCTCACCAGCAACTTAGCTGCCTTTATTGATTCCTGCTCTTCTCCCCAAACTCTTGAACTTGGGAGTTGTCCATCCATGGTCCACTTTTCCTCACTTCGTTGATCTCATTCAGTCTTGTATTTCAAACCCACCAACATTTCCTGGGACTTAAAATGTTATGTCCAGCCCAGATTAAAAAAGCAAACAAAAAACCCCTCCAGATTTCTCTTAAACCCAAGATTTGTACATCCAACTGATTCGTAGATATCCCTGGGGGCCGGGGTGGGGAAAGTGTTGAACAAAGCTGAACTCCCTATCTTCTCCCAGACTATTCTACCCACCATCTTCCCCTCCCTTGATGACAACTCCATCCTTCCAGTTACTCAGTTCAAAAGCCTTGAAGTCATCCTTGATTCCTTTTCTCGTGCTACATACCTAAAACCACCAGGGGGTCACCTGGGTGGCTCAGTTAAGCATCTGACTTCAGCTCAGGTCATGATCTCCTGGTTTGTTGAGTTTGAGCCCTGCATCAGGCTCTCGGCTGTCAGCACAGAGTCTGCTTCAGATCCTGTCTCTCTCTCTCTCTCTCTCTCTCTCTCTCTGCCCCTTCACTCATCCTCTTTCCCCCCAAATAAATAAACTTAAAAAATAAAAACAAAAAATAAGACCACCAGGAAATCTTACTGTGTCTCCTTTAAAAACATATCCAGAATCCAGCCACTCCTTACCACCTCTACCACTACCATATAATATAATCTAAGCCACCATTATCCCTCACCTTATCCTCTAAATATCCTTCACAATATCCTTCTAATCAGTCTCCCTGCTCCCATAATTGTCCCCCACACCCACCCCAATATGTTCTAAACATAGCAGTCAGAAAAATCCTGTTAAAATTTATATCACGTTATGTCACTCCTCAATACCCTCCCCATTGGACCCTTATCCAAGTAATAGATTAAAATCTTAAACAGCCTGTAAGACACCATACAATATGGTGGACTCCATCTCCCACTTCTTTCCCCCTCACTCACTGCACTAGCCTCCTGGTTCCATAAAACTAAGTTGTTCCTTGGGGCCTCTGCTTTAACATACTTTCCTCCTAGATGTACATATAACAGATTCTTTCACCTCCTTCTTATTTTTTTGCTTTTATGCCACCTTCTCAATGAAGCCTACCTTGTCCCCTCTATTAAGAACGGTGATCAGCACTCTGCCCACTGACCGTCCACTATGCACTCCTAATCCTCACCCATTCTACCACCCTCTTCCTCTCTTCCCTCCTTTCCTCTTCTCCATTTCTACTCTTTTTTTTCCCCACAGAATGTATTACCCTTTATCAGGCTGTACAAATGAATTACTACGCTTGTTGTAGCAGCCACCCACCCCACCCCCAACTCTGGAAGGTAGGAAGGTAGGTTCAGTGATATATCCCAAAACACTTAAAACAGTGCCTAGCACACAGGCTCAATAAATTATGTGTTGAGTGAACAAATAAATCAGAAAGCAAAAGAACTCTGGACTTTGAGTAATAACATCCAAAGCTGGATACAACTGAGCAATGTTTTTTAAAATCCTCAAAGAAAATGATTACTGTTCTAGAATTCTATGCACAACCAAATTATCCTAAAAGTGTTGAGGGCAGAATAAGGATGCAAAGTTTCAAAACAGAACTTCCCCTGGAAATGTTCTCAGGAGGCTCCTGGAGGACAAGCCCTTCATATAGAAGGGAATGAACCAAGAAAAAGGACAACATGACTACAGTTAAGTAATACTTAACCCAAAAGAAAGGTACAGGGAACACAGGCAATGACAAACTTTTCACTAGCAGAAGGCAATGTGAGGTAGCACAATCTGAACGCTTAAGACAAGTAGTAAGGTGGCATTAGCAGTAAGCACAGAAAAAACAAAGCAAAAAGAAAAAAGACAAGTATTAATGACAAGGAAAATTATACAAATTCCAGTTAAATGGTACAAGGAAAAAAGTCACGACAGCTTACTATATGGCTCAAATTGGGAATAACTTTTATAATAATAATGCAAACACAAAATTATGATGTTACTAAATTAGAGAGTATGTAAATGGAAAGGGATGTACATCTGATGGAGGCTGAAAGACAAGTTAAATCCACAATAAGAATTGAATAGATAACGCCTAAAACCGAAATCTGGATTTAACAATAGAAGCATGTTAGAGACAAAGATGGTAAATCCAAAAATAATCAGTGCAGCAAAAACAGTTGCCTCTGGCAAAGGACACCTGGAGAGAAGTAAAGGCAGCGAATTATTCTTTAAAAAAAAGAAAAAAGAAAGAAAAAACAAAGCTAGGGGCGCCTGGGTGGCTCAGTCTGTTAAGCCTCCGGCTTCAGCTCAGGACATGATTTCGCTGTCCATGAGTTCAAGGCCCCGCGTCAGGCTCTATGCTGACAGCTCAGAGCCTGGAGCCTGCTTCAGATTCTGTCTCCCCCTCTCTCTCTGCCCCTCCTCGGCTCATGTTATGTCTCTCTCAAAAATAAACAAACATTTAAAAATGAAAAAAAAAAAAGCTAATGGAATATTTTATTTTGAATTATAGGTGCATGTAAAACTCTAGAAAAAAGGAAAAAGAAGTTCAAAAACTTGATAAGAAACACCACAAATTGCAGGTGTTACTTGAGAAAGGACAGAAATTTGTTTTCAAAGATTTGACTCCAAAAGTATTCACAAAGATGTGGGGAAAGAGACTCAGCTACTGTTGGAAATGCCCACTGTGGAAGCTTCTAATAAAATCTGACAGCTTGTTTCAAAATTTAAAGTGTGTATACTCTATGACCCAGCAATTTCTTCCAAGTCCCTCTTCTAATTTATGTTGGCAAAGGTATATGTATCTGGATGCCTACAGCAATCCTGTTTATAATAGCAAATAAACTGAAAATTCAAGCCCTATCTTAAGAGAGTGACTAAAATATAATCCATTCAACAGAATACTATGCTCCCTTCCTTTTTTCTTTAAATAAGATGGACTCATATCTAATATAAGAATCAACCTGTTTAAATGAGCAGGTTAGGGGCACCTGGGTGGCTCAGTCGGTTAAGCATCCAGCTTTGGCTGAGGTCATGATCTCACGGTTCGTGGGTTCAAGCCCCGCACTGGGCTCTGTGCTGACAGCTAGCTCAGAGCCTGGAGCCTGCTTCGGATTCTGTATCTCCCTCTCTCTCTGACCCTCCCCTGCTGGCACTGTCTCTGTCTCTCAAAAGTAAATAAAAAACATTAAAAAAATTTTTTTAAATAAATAAATGAGTGGGTTAAAAAAGCCACATATCATAATCCTATTTATTGTTACAAGAAAAGTAAGTATGCACACTGATATGGCTGTTATATGTTATGTATGCACGCATTTCCACGTAATGAGACAGAAAAGAAACTGGAAGGGCATACAAACTGCAGAATGTAGTTTAAAGACTTAACATGAGAGATTAGAGAGGTAGAGATTGGGCAAGTCAAGTTTAGAACCAGAAACCAGAGATCAGAGATGAGACCACTGAACTACAGGTACACAAAATAGCAAAAACTGCTATAGACTATAAGCACAAACGTCACCATTTGGAATTACACAGTTCAAACATGACTGACAAGTGGTAATCATTTACCAAGAAAATATCAAAAGGATTTACATCAGATCAAAGAATTTAACTTTAAAATATCTCCGGCTGACTTAAAAAAAAAAAAAAAAAGCACACACACAGAGACTAGAAACTATGCCAAAATGTTTACAATGGGATTATGAATGATCATAGGGAAGATAAGGGTTGCAGTTCCATATGTATTCCTCAAATTAAAGCATATATATTATTCTGGTAATGAAAAGGGAAATTTTAGTGCATATTTTGTGTCCCCACATTTTCCTGCTAATAAATTGCTGGTGACTTCATATATAAATTGAAACACTGAGAGAGACACTTGGGTGGCTCAGTCAGTTAAGCATCCAACTCTTGATTTCAGCTCAGGTCACCATCTCACAGTTTCATGAGCTTTAGCCCTGGTTGGGCTCTATGCTGGCATCGAGGAGCCCTGCGTGGAAATCTCTCTCTGCCTCTCCCCTGTGCTCACTCGCTCACACACTCATTCTTTCTCTCTCACACAAAATAAATAAACTTAAAAATAAGTTTAAAAAAAAACTGAAACACTGAGAAATCAAGAGCTGATTTTGTCTACTTGCCTTGATGTTTTCTTTGATTTCTTTCTTAAAATGCCTCAAATATATGGGTACTAATAGGGGGGAAAATTTTGAAACAGCCAATTCATATAAAAATCCACGTATTTCAGGGGTGCCTGGTAAAGCAACCAACTCTGAATTTCGGCTCAGGTCCTGAACTCACAGTTTGTGAGATCGAGCTACGGTGTTGGGCTCTGAGCTGACAGCTCAGACTCTCTCCCTCTCTTTCTTCCCTCCCCTGTGTGGGCACACATGTGCATGCGCACATACTCTCAAAATAAGTATTTTCTAAAACCCCACATATTTCATATACATATATACATATTTTAGTTTATACTTTATAAAAATTTAGTATTTTAAAGGTTAATTATAAGGCAATAAAATGTTAGATCGCCTCTCCAAACAAAATCAAAAGAATACAGTCTGCAGAAATTAATTCACAACTATCTGTATTAACAAAACATCTGAAGTTCTCCCTAACAAAGTTAAATCAGGGTCCTTCTCTCTCTCTGTCTCTCTCTCTCTCTGTCTCTCTCTCTCTCACACACACACACATACGCCTGAGCTTTAACCAAACTCAAAAGAGCAAAAGGTAAAACACAAAGGAGAAAAAAGCAAGAGTTTTGAACAATTAGATTACTCCATTTATTTAAACCAATTACTGAAGCAATCTTTCCAAGGCACAGCCTTTGCAAAGAAGCTAGTGTCAACATGACAATAATAAATAACTGCAGCAAGTATAATGCTTCCTATAAAATTCAAGACTGGCATTAAATTCCTCTAACTTTTTAAGAAAGTACTCACTGCCAATATCTACTTCAAAAATACAGATTAGTTGTCCAAAGGTTTTCCCTCCAACCTTCTTTCTAGACCCACACCCCCTTGCTATTAAAAACAAAAACCACAAATAAGTTGAATGCCACCGGGCAAGCTCAGACCTAATGAAAGGTCTTTGTCAATATTATTCTGCTCATTGTGGCTCAAGCTTAAAGAATAAATTGAATCAAAACATACTATTTTATCTATTATTCAGCCTAGAGTTCCTAAAGATTTTAAAAAGTGCCTGGGTGGCTTCAGTGGCTTAAGCATCATGATGTCATGCTTTGTGAGTTCAAACCCCGCATCATCCAGCTCTGTGCTGACAGCTCAGAGCCTGGAGCCTGCTTTGGATTCTGTGTCTCCCTCTCTCTCTGCCCCTCCTTTGTTCACACCCACTTTCTCTTTCTATCAAAAACAAATAAACATTAAAAAAAAAAAGGTACTTAAATAAAAAAGTAAAAGTAATTGGGACACATGAGAGCTGGTCACAACAGTGTGTTCTCTTTGTGAAAATGCATCAAACTATGTATAATTTGAGCACTTTGCTTTATCTATTTATGCTTAACAACAAAAAGTTTACATTCAGAAACAAAAATACTGGGGCGTCTGGGTGGTTCAGTCCTTAAGCACTGACTTCGGCTCAGGTCACAATCTCACAGTTCCTGAGTTCGAGCCTCATGGGCTCTGTGCTGACAGCTTGGAGCCTGGGACCTGCTTTGGATTCTGTGTCTCCCCTCTGCTCCTCCTCCGCTCATGCTGTCTCTGTCTCTCTCTCTCTCTCTCTCTCTCTCTCTCAAATAAACATTTAAAAAATTAAAAAAGAAAAAGGAAACAAAAATACTATTGCTCTAGTCTCCTAGAATCTACTGAAAACAGGATCAGGCATCCTTATTGGCTAATACATCACAGCATCTCTCCTCTTTCCCTCTGCTCAGTTTCTCAATGTGTCTTTCTCTATTACAGCTTTAACCTACCACCGTCTGGGATTCACTAACTACAAATACTCTCAAACTGATGGCTTCACCAATGTTTCCTTCAGAAAATACCACAGAAGCCATCAAATGCTGATTTACCACCTCCTTTCCTCACTAGAATTAAGTGACCCTGCACTTGGGTCTGTCCTCTCACCTGCTCAAGACTTCACACCATTTCTATTATCCCTTCACCTACTCAGACTTCACACCCCTTCTATTATTAACCCTTCACCTACTCAGACCTCACACCCCTTCTATTATCTCTTCCACTCAAATCAATCCCTCCCTCTTTTGCTACCAGACCATCCCCCTAACACCCAAACATGCTCTAATATTTCCCATCTGGCTTCTGTAAGACCACGTCCCCCTGATACCCCTTCCACCTCACTGAATCATTCTGGATGTCTCATAGAGACCCTCAAATCCAACATATCAGAACTTTGAATTTTACTGCTATCCTTCTGTCCTATCCCCTCCTTTAGTCTTTTCCACCTTGGTAAACAGCACCATGTTCCACACAGCAGCTCAAGCCAGAAACCACCTAACTCCTTCCTTCCCTCACGTCTCATATCTAATCCATCAACAAATCCTATTACTTCTGTCTCCCAAATATATCTCAAATCCATCTACTTCTCTGGTCTTCACTGGCACCAACTTAATCCAGGTCATAATCAAAGAAAGGGCTGTCTGACCAATCAATTCTCCAAACAACAGCTAAAACTGTCTTTAAAGTTAGAAGTGAATTATGCTACTTGTTTACTTAAATCCTTCTGATGGCTTCTCAGTACCTTAAAATAAAACTTCCATTCCTTACTTTGACTCTGCAGGATCTGATCCCTGGCTAGCTCTCTCCATCATCTGTTTGCTCCAGCAACACTCTCTTCCCCCAACTTCTAGAACTACTAAGTACATGCTCATTCCAGCCTGGGGGCCTTTACCTCTTCTTCTCCTTCATTCTGAGAGGCTCTCCCTTGCCTCCTTCAAAGAGCTAGCTTTTATCATAGAAATGTCACCACTTCTGATAGCAGGTGTCCCTCCTACCGCCATTATTTTTTACTTCAGCACTTGTAACTCCTTTATAGTACAGATGGTCCCTGACTTACAATGGTTTCACTTATGATTTTTCACTTTATTATGGTGCAAAAGCAATATGCTATACTTTGAATTTTGAATTGTGATATTTTCCCAGGCTATCAATGTGCAATACAATGCCCTCTCATGATGCTAAGCAACAGCAGCAAGCCACAGCTTCCAGTCAACTGGGAAGAAATAAGGCAATAAAATGCCAGGCAACTGGGAAGATAAACAATCAATATACTTATAACCACTATTTTTCACTTTCAGTACAGTATTCAATAAACTGCATGATATATTCAGCACCTTATTATAAAATAAGCTTTGTGTTAGATGATTTTGCCCAACTGTAGGCTAATGTAAGTGTTCTCAGCATGTTCAAGATAGGCTACGCTAAGCTATGATGTTCGGTAGATTAGCTGTATTAAATGCGTTTCCAACTTAACTACAATTTCAATTTGCAAAGAGTTTATCAAGACATAACCCCATAGTAAGTGGAGGAAGATCTTTACATATCACACTCTGTAATTCTGTTTATTCCCTCACTAGAATGTAAATGGTAATATTTAGAGAAATTAAGTAAGTTACTCAAAAAACATTTTTTTAAATTATTTAAGCACTTTCTATGGATAGGCAATGTGCTTTTAAGGTACAAAAGTAGGCAGTGTCCCTGCTCTCATGGAGCTTAAAGTCACAACAATTAGTAAGTGATAGAGCAAAGAGGCATGCATACCCAGGTCTAATTCTTCAGGGCCCTGTCTCTTTAACCCCTCAACTATACTGCCACTCTAGCACTAGGATATCTGGGATGGGGGAAGCAGCAATATGCTTAATTGGCTGTTCACATGCTAATGAAAACTATGGCTTAGAGAGTTTAAATCATCTGTCCAAAGCAGCAGAGGTAGACACTTGAGAGATTAAGTCTAATGATTAGCAAAGGCACAGATATTTAAAGTACAGAAAGTGTTCAAGAACAAAAAGAATCCAGCTTGACCAGGTAGGGCAAGAGGAAATGTTGGAGGATATGGCTCTGGCACATTTTAAGGACAGTGTGAGGTATTAGTTTGTCAGTCATTCAATAAGTATTTACTGAGCACGAACTACATGCCAGAAACAATGCTAACAAGGGCGATGAAGACCAAGTCCTCACAAAGATTGCAGTTTATTAGGGAGCAAAGTAATACAATTACAGTTCAGGGGGATACCTGTTAAGAGTGGAAAAAAGCAGAAAGTGCTATGGGAACACAGATCGAGGACGCCCAATTCAGGGTGGGAAGTCCAGGAACAGTATCTGCTAAGTGATGTCTAGGCTGAGACTACAGAATATAGCAGGGAGAGAGAGAACATGGTGCACACAGGCACTTATACGTATCTAATTGCAAATGGCAGGGAAGTACCAAGAGCATGCTCAGGAAAGGCTGTGTACTATCACTATCAAGGTATTTTGGACTTTATACTGAAGTTCTTGTAAGTCACCTACATTAGAAAGCTCCCTTAAACTACAGGAGGAAGAACTGAAGGGACAAGGCAAAGACCAAATGCAGACAGACCACTTAGAAAGTAGAAGATAAATGTAAATGTGAAAACAAGTGAGAGAAGCAATGCCAGATTGGAGATAACCAAATGATAGAAAAATCAGGACCTTATGACTAACCGAATATAGGGGATTAAGAGCTTTGGACAGTTGGAAATAATAAAGGTTTTACTTTTCGACATGTAAATTTTAAGTATACCTTGGTACATAAAAGTGAAAAATGACCTGAAGGAAAAGACACTGTCAAGAGAATGAGAGAAAAACCGCAGATTGGGAGAAATTTTTGTAAAAGACTTATCTGATAAAGGACTGTTATCCAAAATATACAAAGAACTCTTGAAACTCAACAATAAAACTAACAAACCCAACTAAAAATGGGCCAAAGACCTTAACAGACACCTAACCAAAGATACACAGATGGCAAATCGGCATATGAAAAGGTGCTCCGCATCACT
>JAQQST010001675.1:0-11990 GCA_028646485.1 Cryptoprocta ferox | reverse complement strand
AAGTATTATTTTACTTTACTTTTTAAAATTCTATTAAAAAGTTTTTTTAATGTTTATTTTTGAGAGAGAGAGCACTAGCGGGAGAGGGGTGAGGGATAGAGGGGGGGGAGGGAGGGAGAGGGAGAGAGAGAGAGGGAGAGAGATGAAGGGGGGGAGGGAGAGGGAGGGAGAGGGAGGGAGAGAGAGGGAGGGAGAGGGAGGGAGGGAGAGAGAGGGAGAGGGAGGGAGGGAGATGAAAAGAGAGAGGGAGAGAGATGAAAAGAGAGATGAAAAAAGAGGGAGGGAGGGAGAGGGAGGGAGATGAAAAGAGAGAGAGGGAGAGGGAGGGAGAGGGAGGGAAGGGGAGGGAGGGAGAGAGAGGGAGGGAGGGAGGGAGGGAGAGAGAGGATCTGAAACAGACTCCAGGCTCTGAGCTGTCAGCACAGAGTCCAATATGGGGCTTGAACTCACAAACCACGAGATCATGACCTGACCCAAAGTCAGATGCTCAACTGACTGAGCCAACCAGGTGCCCCCCCCCCCCCGTTTTTTTTGAGAGAGAACACAAATGAATGTGCAAGCAAGGATGGGGCAGAGGAAGAAAGGGAGAGAGAATCTTAAGTAAGCTCCACGCCCAGCACAGAGCCTGGTATGGGGCTCGATCCCACATCTGTGAGATCATGACCTGAGCTGAAATCAAGAGTTGCACACTTAACCAATGGTGTCTCCAGGCGCCCTTTATTTTTTTTTAAATGGCAGCTTTACTGAATTATAACTCACAGAACCTAAAATTTGCCCCTTTAAAGTGTCTAATTCAATGGTTTTGAGTATATTCACCAAGCTGTGCAACCAATACCACTAATTTCTGAATATTTTTATTAACCCCCTCAGAAGCCCCATATGCATTCCTCCTCTCCTAGCAACTACCAATCTACTTTCTGTCTCCATGGATTTGCTTATTCTGGACTTTCTATACATAAAGAAAAATTTACTATGGAGTCTTTTGTGTCTGGCTTCCTTCACTTGGCAAAATGTTTTCAAGGTTCGTCTATGTTGTGCCCCGTATCAGTATGGGTATTTTTTATGGCTGAGTAAAATTCCATTGTACAGACAGACCTCATTTGGTTTATCCATTCATCAGCTGATGGACATCTGGACTGTTTCTACTTTTTACCTATTCTGACTAATGCTGCTATGAACATTCTTTTCTCTGTGTTGTATGTTACCAATCTTATGGTTTTTTGATTTATTTTCAGTTTTAGAGTTTGCCTTTCCCTAGCTTCATAAAATTTACAGTTTTTTTTTCCTTCAAGTTTACCTTTCTCTAGCTTCATAAAATTTAAAGTTTTTTCCCTTCAAATTCTGGAACAGTTTAGTCAGCATTAATAAAATCTTTTTTTTTGAAAGTGATAGAATTTCTTGCAAAACTATCTGGTTTTATTCTTTTCTGAAGGAGGTAGCTTTTTTTACAACTTTCTGTAATTTTTCTAGGGAAAACTGGTCTGCTTAAATTTTCTGTATCTATTAGAATTCATCTGATAGTTACATTTCTCTACAAAATTACTCATTTCATGTGGGTTTCCAGATTTATTTGCCTAGAGGTATATAAAATAGTCTCTTAAATTATCCTTAAAGTTTTTTCTTGGACAGGGCACCTGGGGGGCTCAGTTAGTTAAATGTCCAACTCCTGATTTTGTCTCACGGTTCATGAGATGGATCCCCATGTCTGGCTCTGTGCTGAGCATGGAGCCTGCTTGGGATATTCTCTCTCTCTCTCTCTGTCCCTTCCCCATGTGTGCTCTTTCTCTCAAAATAAATAAGCTTAAAACAATCTTTTTCTTGGTCTTAATGACTATTTTCCCTTTACCATTCCTCAGATTGTCACAATAATATAGGAAGAGCATACCAACAACCGCTACAAAACAACTAAAAAACCCGCCAAACAGAATACTATTTATGAGTTATTCTGAGCAGGCTAGAGGAACCAAACAGTAATATGAAGGCTCATTACGCTTGTTATTCAGCTTCCTTGACATTTAAAAAAACTTTTATTAAAAAAAATTTTTTTTTGGAGGGGGGCACCTGGGTGGCTCAGTCAGTTAAGTGACCAACTCTTGATTTTGGCTCAGGTCATGATCTCATGGTTAGTGGGTTCGAGCCCCCCACTGGGATCTGTGCTGACACTGTGGAGCCTGCTTGATTGAGACTCTCTCTCTCTTCCTCTTTCCCTTTTCTTCCCCAACTTCTGCTCTCTCTCTCTCGCTCTCTCAAAAATGAAGAAACGTTAACGTTTCTTGTTAACGTGTGTTAACACGTTAGTGTGAGCAGGGGAGGAACAGAGAGAGAGGAAGACACAGAATCCAAAGCAGGATCCAGGCCCCACGCTGTCAGCACAGAGCCTGATGCGGGGCTTGAACTCACGAACCGAGATCATGACCTGAGCTGAAGTCAGATGCTTAACCAACTAAGCCACCCAGGTGCCCCCTTTGGCTTTTTTTTTTTTTTTAAGTTTATTTATTTATTTTGAAAAAGACAGAGCAAGCAAGGGAGGGGAAGAGAGAGAGGGAGATAGAATCCTAAGCAGGCTCTGCAATGCCAGTGTGGAACCCAATGCAGGGCTTGACCCCACAAACCATGAGATCATGACCTGAGCTGAAATCTAGAATTAGGTGCTCAACCAACTAGGCCACTCAGGTGCCTCAACGCTTCTTTGGCTTTTAAATGAAAATAATATTCCTGGATCCATTATGCAGAAATGCTGAAAATTAATAATATTAAAGAAGTTTATAAATATAAATGGTCATACAAACCCACCTGTAGAATAAAATCACCTGTAGAAAATGAGACTGTGTGTGAAGAATGAAGTAGGGGCAACAATACGGGCAAGGTGGGATATATAGTCAATCTTCTATAAACCATGTGGAGAGAGCCTTTTTTGGACCACTTGTGGAAACTTTCAAAACCTGGAATGCATTTCTGCTGACACTAAACACATTCCAGGGTTTCCTGCTTCCTTTCTGCCTATTCCCACCCCGTAGAACACACATATGAACATTCAGTTAGTACAGGCTCTAGGAACATGAACACCTGGTAATGATTACCTTATTAGAGAAACAATCAACAGGAAAAGTGAAATAAATTTGAAAGTAATAAATTATACTTGAGCAATCTACTGGTTTTGCATTATATACACTTTTGTCATTCTAGCGGATAAGAACACTAGACTCTGCACTTTACATATGCTAATGCATTTAAACCTTTAAACAACTCAGTGAAGCAGGTGTGATTATAAAAAATAGAACACTGAGGTTTAAAGGGTAAGTTCCTATCTACCTACCTTTACTGTCTATGGTCAAAGCTTCTGCATGAACCATCATTGATGTCCCTATTCTCTAAGAATTAATTACCCACCCTACCCACAGATGTTGGCTCCAGTCAGTGGTCATGGTTCTGTGCCTTATGACTCCTACCCTTGGCCACTGCTGACCAGACAAAGTTGGATACCCGGTGCTAGCCGATTCATTTATTTTCCTATTTTCCTTATAACTGGAATTCAGATTCACAAATGGCAAATTAATCCTTGCGTATGGCTGGGGTGATGCCATTTGGCAGCTATGTGGTGCCCACTTTCTGCCTTGGGAAGGGCGTAGCAGGGTCCATGGAGATAAGGAAGAATGAAGTAGACCCATGGAATCATGCAGGGCACGAAAGAGACACTTGAGTTCCTAGGACTAGTCCCTGCCTGGAATTTGGCTTCCTTCCTTCCCTGAGCTGCCCTAAAAAAACCCTGTATTCTATTGCTCAAGTGAGGTCCGTTTGGTTTCTGATATCTGTAACCAAAAAAACCTTAGACTACCGTTCCCCTTTCTTATATGGATATGTGGCAGCTTTCAGTAGAAATTCTTGTGATGACTTTAGAGTTAAAAGATCACAATACCAGAGGCAGTAGGAGGCCTTCTTTCTCTGTGTTCTACAAATGGATAAATGAAACTCAGAGAGATGAAGTGCCAAAGGGCATTCGGTTAGCTGGTGGTAGAGTTGGACCCGTTTTCCTTACTGTCCTTTACTTTTTTTTTTATTAAAAATTAAAAAAAAATTTTTTTTTGAGAAAGAGAGAAAGAGACAGAGAGGGGCAGAGAGAGATATAGAGGATCTGAAGCAGGCTCTGTGCTGAGAGCTAAGAGCTTGATGCAGGGCTTGAACTCAGGAACTGTGAGATCATGACCTGAGCTGAAATCAGACACTTAGCTGACTGAGCCGCCCAGGCACCCCTGTCCTTTACTTGTTCAGTGTTATTTTTTACACGGCTGGAGACTTTCTTGATAAACAACAGCATACCATAGGACAATACTGACATTTTGAAATGAAGCATGAACCCATTCACACTCTGATACAATCACCTACTCATATCTTCGTGCACCAGCTGTTCCTAGTTCTATAAAAAGGAATTCATTTCAGAGGTTGGTGGTATGGAACATGGAAAATGCTTCCTCATCAAACAGTGGCGTGTACAGCAGTTATCCCAGGAAGGCCCCTGTACAACTCACTATAGATCAGTAGCAACATCAACTTAATTAAAAACCCAGTGAATTCATTAATAGTAATAAAAAAAACCCCTAGAGTTAAGCTTAGTCAAAAGAGGAATTCAGTACTTACCTAGGAATAGAACAATCAATAGGACTATAATAGTAAGGAAAGCCTTGTTCCAGAAAGTTGCAATTTTACCCCAGAGACTAAATGAAAAAATCTTCTGCCATCTGTAAAGCAATACAATTACATTAGGGATTAAAAAAAATCAAAAGATTCTGAAATGCTTTGCAAATATTCAATTAACATTTTGGTAACTGTGTAGTGAGTGAAAAGAATTACAGAAATTTAATTTTTCGTGTCCTATCAGATAATCAGAATTATCAATTTTCTGATAGGACATAAGCATGTCTCATGAAATAAAGAACAACTCAAGTTTAATGAATATCTGACATTATCTTCTGTCTGGTGGCTTAAACCTTCTAAAGCAAACACGACTAGCTTTTAAAGGAAAGATGCATGATCAAAACCTTAAAAAGGGATTCTTATAGTAAAATGCTATATTGCTGATAGAAGTTATCACTTTGTATCTTTTCACTAATCAGGATAACAACTCAGAAATAACAAAGACCTACTGGTCTAATAATCAGCAGTATTTCAGGAGTAAGGGTTCCAACTCTGCACTATTTATTTTTACATAATACACTTCTAACATCTACTCCAAGTAAGAGAATTCTCTATTTTTATCACAAGGGAATGAAAAATATCATTGAGATATTACATATATAAAGTGCAAAGATGTTAAATAGATTAATGAAGTTTTACAGAGGTATATACTCATATAATTACCACTCAGATCAAGATGTGAACTCAGGAAATGAAATGGAAAAAAGTCTAGATGGATTGAACAGCACAAGCAAAGACACAGAGGTAAGAAAGCACAGATCATAAATGACAAAGATGACAGCAATCCACCACACATTTGGAAAGGTAACAAACATCGTACAGGGCATCTTGTTTATTTTATTTTTTAAAGGGTTATTTATTTTGGAAGACAGGGAGAGAACTCGAGCAGTGGAGGGGCAAAGAAAGAGAGGAAGAGAGAGAGAGAATCCCTAGCAGGTTCCAGAGCCTGACGTGGGGCTCCAACTCCTGAAACAATGAGATCATGACCTGAACTGAAACCAAGAGTTGGATGCTTAACCTACTGAGCCCCCCAGGTGCCCCTGTACAAGGGCATTTTAAATGAGTAACAGATGAATGAAGTCCAAAGGACCTAAATAAAGTTCAAACACTTACAACCTAAAAAAAGTTTTACTTCAAGATTATGGCAAATTATTAACTAATAACTTTTGAGAACAACCCTAAGTAGTAACTTGAAGTTGTGAGGAGAGGGAGGTTGACATAGGTGAAGGAGGTCCTTTTGCCTCTATGCTTCCAGAGACCCTATTCAAATTTTTCATTACAAAAAATTTATATTTTTAGAAAGAGAACATAAGTGGCAATACTTTCATCTAGGTCCCACTGTACATTCACATTTTAAGGGCCAGTATAGAAAGGAACACAAAAGAGACCTCCTACAGGGAACAACTAGCAGTTTCTAGTGAGACTCCCTTCAAGGAAAAACTGGTAATAGCTATTATACACTGAGTCCTTACAATGCTATGGTTCTAAGCACTTTTATGTATTTTAGCTCTTCAATCACCAGAACCCCTATATGAGGTAGGTACTAGTATTACCTCTATTTTACAGATGGGGAAACTGGCCAAGGATAGCAAATAATTTGCTTAGGGTCATACAGTTACATGCAGAGCTGAACTATACACTTAGGCAGCCTGAATTCTAAGTATGTGTCTTTAACCACGTGGGTTAAGTGAGAAAATAATAGCCAAAATTAAATAAAATTGAAGGCTTCTCTTTGACGACTATGGTGATACATGCATAAAAGATAAAAAAGATGTGGATGCACACAGTGAGAATGTATTGTAAATGGGCTGTATGCATATATATTTTCTTAGGTATATTTGTACATAAGTATATATTTATATAGTCTGTGTACTTACATACATGTCTATCAAAGAGCTACTTGAATAGGACAGGAAAAAATTATATTTGGCAGGAAGAAAAAGATTCATAATCTATGGATCATTTTCATGGAAAAAAGACTAATGGACTATATATACTATATATATATTATTTTTTTGGAAATGCTTAAGCCTAATTTATAAATAATATCTTTCTTTCTCTTGAATACAGGACTCTCTTGGTGCAACTACTACCAAAAAGCTAACAGGGTGTTATAGAGATTTCAAACAAACCATGGGGATGAGCAATAGCGTAGAAAAAGCACTAGGTTGAAAGCCAGATTTTTGTTTAGGGTTAGCTGTGGATCAGTTAGATGACTATTTTCCCTGTAGAATAAGTGGGTTGGCTAAAATGATCTCTAATGCTCCTTCCTACAGCGTGATTCAATTTTATTTCTTCAGTAAGGAAAAAAAAGTGATAGCATAGGTGATAGGCAAGGACAGGAGTAGAAATCTAGGTAGGCAAGAAGCAAGTTGAGTTATAAAGACCCCCTGGACCCCGAGCGAAAGCAAAAACTTACGTAAGGCTCTTCCAGTCATAGACTTTCACTAAACTTATCTCTAGGATCTCATTTATGAAAGATTTTCTTTTATGCCAGGAGCATGAACCAAGGTGTTGCAACATTTTTATTCCAAGTGTATTTCACCATTCATACTATCAACTTTCTGGATCTAAAACTGAACTCCTCATATGGTAGCTACCCTTGTGGTGAGCACAGCATAACCATAGAGAAGTTAAATCACTACCTGTACACCTGAAATTAATGTAACATTGTGTGTCAACTATACTAACCTCCCTACCCTCCTCATGAATAAGAGGAGGATGATTACCGGGGTAAAGTCAGCCAATGCTTCAATTTAAATACTTTTACTCTGCTTACAGACCTTCCAAAGTTCTTTAGTAAGGAATTAATGCTAATGTATGGTTGTGGTACTTTCCATATTCAACACTTTTAAGAATATATTAATTCTGTGTGTGGAAAAAAGCAGTAAAACATTAATGAAATTATTTTTGGGTTACCTAAGGCCAAAAGGAAGAATCATTTACTGGCGTAAGTGTCTACATTGTTACTCCACTGCCCCAATGAAACATTTCTGTGCCCATTTGGTGCTGTAAACATCATTTATCCATTTCCCTTTTTTTAGTTCACTGTTCCAAGTGAGGGCAATAAACAAGGTTAAGTCTGATGACAGATATTAAAAGTACAACCACTGCTATATTATATCTGTAATCAAGAGAAACAAAAGGACTGGGCCCTTTTCCTTTTAGAAGGGGAGAAAAAGTTAATTCGTTTGTACATATAATAAGTTTTATAAAACGTGATATTTTAATATTATTAGATACTACCTAAAATTTATGTTTGAAGAGCACCTTTAATATAATCAGCACTCAAAACTTTTTAATCTTAAGAAAACTTTTCTCATATCACACTTAACTAAAGCAGCTAATCATGTTTATTGTCCTTAATGTAACTTATGGTAACAATTTGCAGGTTTCCTACCTCTGAGGAGGAATAAAAGGAAGGCAGAAGATTAAAATAAGTCCTATTTCAGCATAAAGAAAGGTTGCAACTGCCACCCACTGGAGTGTCATTTTTTTCTCTTCACACCTAAATAGAGAAACACTTATTTTACTTCGCTGGCTTTTAGAGAAAAACTTGGTTAAAGGCCCTGGGACGCAATGTTTTTGTCCAGGGGGCAGTCGGGCCAGACCCTCCTCTAATCCGGACCCACCTGGCCTTAACTCCCAGAGGGAGGGGCGGAGCCGGGCAGGGGTCAAGAGTGGGCCCGGATGCCCGCGACGCCACTTCCCCGGCGAGCCGTGCAGAACCGGCGAGGAGGCCTGCGCGGCACGGAGCACCTGCTGGCCCGCCACCCTCGCGGCGACAGCAGCCTAACGCCACCCTCCCCTAACGCCCGCGCCTAGGGGCCCTTCTTCTCCGCGAACGCGCCGCGGGCAGGACCTGCTTCCGAGGTCCAACCGCGGAAGAAGTTGCGCGACCCCGCGCGGCCTGGCGCTCCTCCCCGCCTCAGGGACCGCGGTTCCCCGGGATCCTGTGCGGCCTTACCCCTCCTGCGGCCCGCCTGGTTCCGCTCGCCGCTCCGCGCCGCCGACGCGCGGGACGTCAGACGCCGCGGCGGGGCGGTGGGGGGTGGGGGAGGGGAAGGGGCCGGGGAGAGCGCCCCTCCCCCTCCCCGTCTGGCCCGCCCGGCTCCGGATCCTAGCCCCCTAGCCCAGAACCTCGGCGCCCGCACCCCCTTCCCCGACGTCGTTGGCTGCGCGAGGACGACGATTAGCGTTAATTGTTTCCTAATTGATGGTGGAGTTGGAGGGTGACTCACTTTTCGGGCGGGTGTTGGGGTTCCTGAGTCAACTTCTTGAGAGCTTTACATTTCTAATAAAGTGTGGTTTGGGTGGGAGGGGTTGCGGTTAATCGACGTTTTCTGAAAGAGCTTCGTGGGGTCCCGGAAGGAATGGCTCCAGGAAGGCAGGGTTTGATGGGTGATGCAATTCAGTGAACGTGTTTGAAAGACGCTCCTTTCCGGTTCCGTCTCTGTTGGGGTAGAAAGAGTTTTATTGTCCGGAATTAAGCTGTAGTTAAATGGTAGGGCCAGGATTGGGTGGTTGTGCAGCATTTTGCTCTTCTGAGAACGTGGAAGGATATGCATCTTCAAAACAGTTTCCTGCTCTTGTCTATAGGCTGAAAGAGACGATACACTCTAGGGAGATGTGTGGGACTGATATGAATAGAAAACAGTGTGTGGGTGCATTCCTTCAGTTACTATTTTCCAGGTTTCCAAATTACGTGAATAACGCTCAATTACCTTTTTCAATATTGACGTCAGGAATCCAAATGACAGTATTATCCTCCTGGACAGAATTATTTTGGGACTATCAAATGGTGTAAATAGATAATTATAGAATATAAAAATACACTTACTTTTGTAATTTTTCAAATGTTTATTTTGAGGGAGTGCGGCACGCACTAGTAGGGGAGGGGCAAAGAGAGAATCCCAAGCTGGCTCCACCCTGCAGACACCTTAGGGTCCTGGCATTGGGCTGGAGAGTTGAGAGTCCTGGGCCACCCAGGCGCCTCTAAAAATACATTTAAGTGGGTACTTTTTCTTGTCACAAATATACCTGATCACATAGAAAAGAAAAAGGACTGAACAGTAAATTACAGGGAAGGTTTAAAAAAAAATCAATGTCTTTAGAACTCCAAGCTCTTCCACACTAGTTCCTTTGAAAGCCTGTGCATTACATTCTATGCTCACATCACTAGTATAATTCACTTTAATTTACAAACATAAAAATTAATAATTTTGACTATAGCTCCCTATTTGCTTATATACTACTATCAAATAAAAAAGCCAGTTATCTCAAAAAATGTTAACTGAAAAAGGAAGGCATAGAATGTGCCTAAAAAAAAATAATGGCAACACGGTGCTTATTTTAAAATGGATCCATTTAATATTCTCAAACTCTTGAATTAAGCAGTCTTAGTTATCAAGTTTTCATGTTGGTAATATAGACCAATATCTTAATTATGGAACTTTTATTTTAACCTGAGATACTTAATTCTTACAGTAGCACATTTATCAATAACAATATTCTATTAATAACACTACCAGACAATGGAACTTTAAAGCTAAAATTATTAACAAGGGGCACCTAGGTGGCTCAGTTGGTTAAACCTCCAGCTTCCCTCCGGTCATGATCTCCCAGTTAATGGGTTCCAGCCAGGCGTGGGCTCTGTGCTGATAGCTCAGAGAGACTGGAGCCTGCTTGGGATTCTGTGTCTCCCTCTCACTGCCCCTATCCCCCTCAAAAATAAACATTAACAAAATTTTAATTATTACACAAAAATTAAATTAGCTACTGGGAAGTACAAACATTAACAAATAAATACCACTAAAAACCTTATGAAATTAGGTTAAGTTAATTAAATTCTTGGGGCATCTGGGTGGCTCAGTTGGTGAAGGGCGCCTGGGTGGCGCAGTCGGTTGAGGGTCTGACCTCAGCTGAGGTCATGATCTCGTGGTTCGTGGGCTCGAGCCCTGCGTCAGGCTCTGTGCAGACTGCTCGCTCAGAGCCTAAGCCTGCTTCAGATTCTTTGTCTCTTTCTCTCTTTGCTCCTCCCCTGTTCATGCTCTCTGTCTCTCAAAAATAAATACATGTAAAAAATAAAAAAATTAAAAAAAAATTAAAAAAAAAGTGGACTCTTGATTTCAGCTCAGGTCTTGATGTCAGGGTTGGTGAGATGGAGTCCTGCATGGGGCTCTGTGCTGAAAGCAGGAAGCTTGCTTGGGATTCTCTCCCTCCCTGTCTCTGTCCTCTCCCACGGATGTGCGCACACATGCTCTCAAATAAACTTAAAAAAATTAAAATTCTCTAAGAAATATTTCAAATAATCATTTCCAGATTGGTCACCAAATTTTTTATAGGATGTGGGGGACTAAAACTAATTTTATCATTTTAAGTGCAGGTGTATTTACCGAGTTCTCAAATTTCTAAGGATATAGACGATTTGAAACGTAACAAAGTTGTCATTTAAAAATCCAAAAAAAAAACAGTTGAACAGATCAATGAAACCAAGAGTTGGTTTTTTGAAAAAAATAAACAAAATTGATAAACCTCTAGCCAGGCTCCTCAGAAAAAAAAGAGAGAACACCCAAATAGACAAAATCATGAATGAAAATGGATCTATCACAACCAACCCCTCAGAAATACAATCATCAGAGATTACTATGAAAAACTATATGCAAACTGGACAATCTAGAAGAAATGGACAAATTCCTAAATACACAAGCACTACCAAAATTCAAATGGGAAGACATAGAAAATATGAACAGACCCACAACCAGTGAAGATTTCGAATCAGTGATCAACAATCTCCCAATGAATAAGAGCCCAGGGCCAGATGGCTTTCCAGGGGAATTCTACCAGACATTTAAAGCAGAGTTAATACCCATTCTTCTCAAGCTATTCCAAAAAATAGAAACAGAAGGAAAACTTCCAAACTCATTCTACGAAGCCAGCATCACTTTGATTCCCAAACCAGACAGAGACCCAACAAAAAAAGAAAACTATAGACCAATATCCTTAATGAATACAGATTCAAAAATACTCAACAAGATCCTAGCAAATTGAATTCAACAGCATATAAAAAGAATTATCCACCATGATCAGGTGGGATTCATTCCTGGGTTACAGGGCTGGTTCAATATTCACAAATCCATCAAAGTGATACATCATGTTAACAAAAGAAAAGATAAAAAAATATGATCCTGTCGATAGATGCAGAAAAAGCATTGGACAAAATACAGCATCCTTTCTTAATGAAAACCCTCGAGAAAGTTGGGATTGAAGGAACTTACTTAAACATTATAAAAGCCATC
>JAQQST010001674.1:0-11993 GCA_028646485.1 Cryptoprocta ferox | reverse complement strand
CTTCTGCACTGCAAAGGAAACAATAGAAAAAACTAATAGGCAACCGACAGAATGGGAAAAGAGAGTTGCAAATGACATATTGGATAAAGGGCTAATATCCAAAATCTACAAAGAACTCACCAAACTCCACACCTGAAAAACAAACAACCCAGTGAAGAAATGGGCAGAAGACATGAAGAGACACTTCTCCAAAGAGGACATCCAGATGGCCAACAAACATATGAAACGATGCTCAGCATCACTCATCATCAGGGAAATACAAATCAAAACCACACTGAGATACCACCTCATGCCAGTCAGAGTGGCTAAAATGAACAACTCAAGAGTCTATAGATGCTGGTGGGGATGTGGAGAAACGGGCACCCTCCTACACTCTTGGTTGGAATGTAAACTGGTATAGCCGCTCTAGAAAACAGTGTGGAGGTTCCTCAAAAAAATATCAATAAAACTCCCTTTTGACTCAGCAATAGCACTGCTGGGGATTTACCCAAGGGAAACAGAAATGCTGATGCATAGGGGCACATGTACCCCAATGTTCGTAGCAGCACTTTCAACAATAGCCAAATCATGGAAAGAGCCTGAATGTCCATCAACTGATGAATGGATCAGGAATATGTGGTTCATCTATACAATGGAATAGTACATGGCAATGAGAAGGAATGAAATCTGGCCATTCGTAGCAAAGTGGATGGACCTGGAGGGTGTCATGCTCAGCTAAATAAGTCAGGTGGAGAAGGACAGATACCATATGTTTTCACTCATAGGTCTAACAGGAGAAACCCAACAGAGGACCACGGGGAGGGGAAGGAGGTAAAAGAGTTAGGGAGAGGGAAGGAGACAAAGCATGAGAGACTCTTGAATACCAAAAACAAACTGAGGGCAGAAGTGGTAGGGGGAAAGGGGAAAAGGGGTGATGGTCATGGTGGAGGACACTTGTGGGGAAGAGCACTGGGTGTTATACGCAAACCCACCTGACAATAAACTATAAAGTTTTAAAAAAAAAAGTTCAAGCAATTCTATTTGGATGCCTTCAAGGAAGGTAAACATCCTTTGGTGGCCCATTGTAGCTAACTTCCAGCAACCATTCCTCAGGGATATACATGCTCTCTAAACTGACTAAGTAATTCTCTAGGTTCAATTAGAAAAAGAGGGAGTTTCTCCTAACAAACTATAACCATTGATTTTTTTATCACATTACCTTCTCTTAACACTTCCAAATGCATATTTACCCTCATGCCTGATGTCAGAAACATGTGCACATTACCAATCTTTAAAGTCTTTTCTTTCCTAAAAAATTTTTAATTTAAAATTTTTAATGTTTATTTATTTTTGAGAGAGAGAGAGAGAGAGAGAGAGAGAAAGAGAGAGAAGGCAAAGGGCAGAAAGAGGGAGACACAGAATCAGAAGCAGGCTCTCGGCTCTGAGCTGTCAGCCGAGAGCCTGACATAGGGCTCAAACTCATGAACCACGAAATCATGACCTGAGCCAAAGTCAGACGCTTAACCGACTGAGCCACCCAGGTGCCCCTCGTTAGGTTCTTTTCTATGAGATCAAACCATACTTCAGGGCCCTGAAAGAATTTACTGCAGCTTCTGTGACTAAAAATTATGGGTTGGTAAGGAAATGATGAGTCAAGTGTAAAAATAAATTGCAAAGGCATTCACCATAGCTGATATACAATAAGGAATAAATAATCTTCAACATGCCAATTTCTTAATTTACAAGAATGTGAATATACTCATCAATGCAACCAGGATACCTGTTTCCATATGAAGAGCATATTCTTTCCCTGTAGCCAAATTATACCATAAAGTTGTTTAATCAGCACAGAATGAACAGGTGGCATAATTAGCCTAAATAAATGCTCAATATCATTAGACAAAGACAGCCTGACATTCAAGAAGTCTACACACCTAAAGTTTAATAGTGGTTTTAGTTGAATGATGGGATTATAGCTTATCTTGACTGTATTCTTTATAATATGTGTTATCTGAAATGTTCACAATAAGCGCCTCTTTATAACCAGGAAAAATAGCACTTTTGTTTTGAAATAAGCTATGAAAAATAAGTACTTATTAAAATCAATAGAAAACAATCTACTTTTAGCTATATATGGCATGAAATAACTAAGGAATATCATAATATTGGGGATTCACATGATAAAAATTATGATTATTAGAATATAGAGTTTAATATGTTTTTAGAAGTGGAGAAAAATGTTGCCAACATGTTACTTCTGACCAAATGAATATACAAATCAAAGGCTATCACAATATCTCCAAGTGAAGTTTTTTAAACAAGGCAGAATTTTACAAAAGAATTCCTAAATTCAGTTAATAACAAATTAGAGAACAGTAGGAAAATAGGGAACAGTAGGGAAAATACTGAGAAAGACTAAATAAGAAGTTTTACTATAAACAAGAAGAGAATAGACCAGGGGTCAGCAAACTACAGCCAATGGGTCAAACCTGGCTGCTGACAGATTTTGCACTCATTGTCTGTGGTTGACTCTCCAAGTGAACAGTTGCAAAAGAGACTCTGCGGCCCACAAATCCAAAGTATTAACTATCTGGGACTTTTACATAAAATGTTTTGCCACCCTTGGCAGCAGACACTCCCATTCTGCTTGTCATACCCACAGCCTCTTTTCTAAGGGAGTTCACGAAGGCCAAGAAAAGGCAAATTTATGAGGTATTACAATCCACGAGTACCACAAGTAAGCAGAAGCTAGAAGGTAGAGAAATAAAGGTTGGGGAAGCCAGCTGATAGCAAAAGAAGCAGGAAGAGTGGGACGGAGCTTTTAAAATGTGGATGCCTGGGGCCACTCAAGGCCATTTAAATCACAGTATCTTGCTCTGGTTTATTTTTAAAGTTCCCCAGTTAATTCTAAAGTACAACCCTGATAGAGAACCACTAAGCTAGGAGAAACAGCAAATGCAGAGTGGCTGAGTGAGGTCAATGGTGTAGCACAAGAATAATGACCCAAAGGTACTGCTGTTATGGTACCCAGGGCTGCTTGAATCTAGTTCCCATACCTCAGTATTGTTCATTTCCAGTCCCACTAACTCCTCATCTTCCACACTGTTCTACATGTTTACATATAATAAACCCCTACTAATGAGGTAAGCTGAGTGATTCATTTCTTGACACCAAAGAACCAAATTAATATAGGTCAATATCAAGGATATAGTTGCATGAAACAGACCCTCAGCAGAAAAAGAAACATTTAAAATTGTTAGGGTATGATTGCAGAGTGAAAATCACACACAATCCCTGCCACATGCCACATACCAGGATGAAACGTTTTTTAGAAGTCCAGGTTATACTGTGGCAAAACCACTAATTATACAATTGCCTTTGTGACTCATACATGCCCATTTAGGGTGAAGCTCTGAGGCAATCAATAGTGGCTGTATTATAACAACTTCAAAGAAATAAGCAAAGCAGGGTTTGACAGTTTCTCTTCTGACAGTGATATACAAGTTCTGATATAACCATGAGGTGCTGACCCTGGAAAGCTAGGTGTTGTCTCTACTTTATCTAGGCATGGTTCTCAGTTACCATTCCAACAGGTATGGAATAACATGGATAGGTCATAGATTCACAAATTTGAGAATCACTGGACTAAACGTGTCAGTTCTGGTTCCTACCAAATATACGCTCATTTCCTTCTAAAGACCTTTTTATTGTCACAGCTGTAGCACAGGCTTACAATCAGATTTTGTTTCACAGTGTCCAGTATTATATCCTCTCCACTAAGTACAGCTAATGGGACCAAGCCATACACTACCAGCAGTCTATGAACCTGTCTAAGCAAGAAAAACCACTGCACAAATAATGACAAACCAAGCCAATTAGATGCTCAAATTCTTTGAAATTTGGGTAGAAACAATGAGGGCAAGTAGTTAATGATGAAATCTAAAGCTGAAAGCCTCACCAAAGACAAGGTAATGGCAAAGCCAGGCATAAGAAAGATGAGTGAGGAAAAATGGAGGTAAGACAAGAGAATACAATGCTGAATCAACTCAGTGACACAGCAGAGAAGGTCCACTAATTCCATGTACTTAAGTCCCTCGAGCCACCAGAGATGCATTTCCATGCTACACTGTTCTTACAATTCCTATGAAATCCCTATTTTCCTATGTATCTTACTATGTGTATCTATGTTCATAAACACCTGTTTCTTGACCTAAGCCTGTGTCTTATTTCTTGAAACCAGATATCCTATGTAATTTAGAAAATAGTATACAGTTGGGATACATGAACAGGACTTCTGCAGGAATGTGAAATATTTAGACCTGCTTATTACCTGGTGGTAGGGTGGAGAGAAGATACATCCACCACAACCCAGGTTGGAATGTTAAGAGCCTCCAGGAACTGTGGCAAAGTTATTGTCCCTGGAGCACACATCCAGTGAATGTAAGTTGTGACACAATCACAACAACAGACAAAATTCAAGGAGGAGCAGATAGGTGAGTGCTTCTGAAACTGGAGAGTAAATTTCTAAAGTGGCTTTATGACATTACTTCAGACTTCAGCATCTGACTGTGACTTAGTTACTCTCCAACATTTACACTTGAGTAAATGTTGGAAAAGTATAGGCAGAGCATCTTCAGAAATGAACATATGGGGGCGCCTGAGTGGCTCAGTTGGTTAAGCATCCGACTTTGGTTCAGGTCACGATCTCACGTTTTTTGAGTTTGAGCCCCGTGTTGGGCTCTGTGCTGACAGCTCGGAGCCTTGAGCCTGCTTCAGATTCTATGCCTCCCTCTCTCTCTGCTTCTCCCCCACTCGCTCGTGTGCACTCTCTCACTCAAAAATAAAAAAACATTAAAAAAATTAGAAATGAATATATAAAATGAGGGGCCTATGTGCTTAGAGGTCAAGATGTAGAAATGCAATACAAACACATCTGAATTAAATGGTGGCCACACTCATAATCCCATCTAAGGTAAAGTGTCCCAACCATAGTCCCTTCCTAGACAGCAATGAATTTTAGAATATGACCTATCCTGTCAGCCACAGTAGAATGTACCAGGTGTAGGATACACTACCCAAATGCTGTTATTGCATGACTCAAAAAGTGACTACCCAAGGAGGCGTGAGCTAAGCCACTGGAATTCTTGCACTGAAGAATGAAGTTTGTAAAATGCAAAAGGAGTGAGTCCCATAGCAAAGCGAGCTGAACCTTAATGGACAGAGTTGGGAAATAGCCAAAGACACTGGAGCAATAAGTAAGATTTAATGGTGGGTAACTGAAAATTTATGAGGAAGCAGAATACAAAACCAGGAGGTAAACTAGAGCTTGAGTAGATATGAGGAAGCAGAGATCAAAAAAGGTAGAGACAAAGAATTAAAACATGATGTATGAAATGGTGTCTACAATTAATACTGTACTGAATATTGAAAATTTGCTAAGAGAGTAGATTTCAGGTGCTCTCATCAAACACACAAAAAATTATAACTAAGTGAGAAGATTAAGTTAGTGGGGGCATCTGACTACAGTAATCATTTCACTATGTATATCAAATCATTGTGTTGAATACACTTAATATGTACAATTTTTATTTTTTAAAAATATGCTAAAGGTGACATACTAGATGTATGATACAAACCTCTGTTACCAACATTCACAAATCTGTCTTGGAACCACTACTAATCCTCAAACGATTTTCCACAGAGGGGATACTGAATTTTATTTTTTAAATTGTCTTTATTCAAATACAGGTTTTAAAAAAAAGTTTATTTATTTATTTTTGAGAGAGGCAGAGACAGCATAAGTGGGGGAGGGGAAATGAGAGAGGGAGAGAGAGAGAATCCGAAGCAGGCTCTGCACTGTCGGCACAAAGCCTATGTGGGGTTCGAACACACGAAACTGTGAGATCATGACCAGAGCCAAAATCAACTGAGCCACCGAGGGGCCCATCAAATACAAGGTTTTCTGTATTTGAATTCTTATGAAATCCCTGTCTGTCTTAGGAGACTGGCTATGCATAGCTGTGGGTGGTCCAAATTGGTTGGATGGCCCAAGAGAAGTCTGTTTCTTGAAAAGGAAGAAGCCCTACAGTATCAGAAACTGCTAACAGGATTACAACCATAACTGAAGCTCACCAAGAATGTGAGTTTTCTGAAGTGGTTAGGGTGTTACACTAAGGAATAAGGAAGTGAGAATCTCCCCACATATTAGAATGATAATAGCCACAAGTAATCCATGACAAAGCTGTTAATTAGGCATTTAAAGCCATCAAAGATGACTCTCTTGAGGGATCTGTCAACTTCTACAATAGAGCAACCTCAAAGTTTTTCCGTTGATGACCAGGTAGTAAATAATTTAGGGGTTTGCAGGGCATAAGGTTTCTGTCACAACTACTTTATTCTGCCACTGTAGCATAAAACAGGCATAGACAATACATACATTAATGTGGTGCTATGTTCTAATAAAACTGAAATTTGATTTTTGAATTATTTTCACATGTCATGAAATATTCTTTTGATTTTCCCCAACTATTAAAAAATTTAAACATCATCTTCACTCACAGGCTGTAGAAAAAGTAGTGGGTCATTGTTTATGAACAGACCCTTGATATACAGACATGGAAGGATGGTCATGAAACCCTTAAAATTTGAAGATGTTATATTTAACATACCAAGGAAATTCTAATGACTGTGTAAACTTTGTCTAACGGGCTATTCTTGCTTTTTTTTTTTTTTACCATCTTAACTGTTTTTAAGTCTACAATTTTGTAGTGTTAAGTATATGCACACTGTTGAGCAATCTCCAGAACTTTTTCATTTTGCAAAATTGAAACTCTATACCCATAAACAACTCACCATTTGCCCCCTCCCCCTAGCCCCTGGCAACCACCAGATTTTCAAGAAACATTGTGTGGGTCTAGAAGGGGGATCCAGACTAGAGGATGCCAGTTTGCTCACGTTCCATTCAGTGTCTTATAAAGTGGTTTAATCCACAGTAAGAAATACAGTTACATTGGACCAAAGATAACACACATACAAACATATAGCTGGAACAAAAATTTCACAAAGTACTTACACTTTGTCAGATGGAAGCCAGTATTTTCTTATTTTATTTATGTTCTGTCCTAATATATTCTATTCTAAGCTATATAATAACATTCAAAACTGCGACCTAGTTTTTTTTTTATTTTTTTTAATGTTTTAGATAGAGAGAGACAGAGCATGAGAGGGGGAGGAGCAGAGAGAGAGGGAGACACAGAATCCGAAGCAGGTTCCAGGTTCCGAGCTGTCAGCACAGAGCCCGACGTGGGGCTCGAACCCACGAACGTTGAGTGAGATCATGACCTGAGCCGAAGTTGGAGGCTTAACCAACTGAGCCACCCAGGCGCCCCAAGCTGCAACCTAGTTTTAAACAGTACCCAAGGGAAACTGCCAATTCCCAGGTTAAGTTGAATGGGTAGTGCTACACACCATTTTTCATACCACATGGGAAAAAGGGCACACTACGAATAAGCCAAAATTATAAGAAGCAAAGATATGATGTCATAAAAGCACTTATAAACACATCCTGTTCTGGTCTGTGGAATTTTTCTTAAATGTAAGCTAACAGAGATGCCCGGGTGGCTCAGTCAGTTAAGCATCCAACTTTGGCTCAGGTCATGATCTCATGACTTGAGAGTTTGAGCCCTGTGTCAGGTTCTGTGCTGATAGCTCGGAGCCTGGAGCCTGTTGCAGAATCTGTTGTCTCCCTCTCTGTCTGCCCGCCCCCACCCCCCACCCCCCGCTTGCATTCTGTCTCTCTCTCTCAAAAATAAACAAACATAAAAAAGTAAGCTAACAGCTCAAAATCAAGCTCCTTGTATGTAGAGCTGAACATCCTGTCAATATTGGGCTGTTTTCCCACTGGGCAACAATCAAGAGCCAAAGAGTAATAGCCTTCTCCTTTGTATCAAAGGTGCATGTTTCAGGGAACCACAATTCCAAACACTCCTTACTAATCCTCTCAGAAGCATCAGCTGCTCTTTACCATTCAGTCTGCACTCTTGTTTGTTAATAATCTCTTTTCCACTGTCTCTATGAAAAGCAGATAAACAAGAGAAAAGCTCACCACAAACCCCCCTAAGCAGCATTTGAAGAAAAAGGAAGAAAATAAATATCAGGACGGTGTTACACATATAACCTATCTGGACCCTTTAGGCATTTGCAACTGCAACCCCTGAAATAAAAGATGGAGGGGCCAGTTGTTGATGAATGCATTAGAAGCTGGAAGGAATGAAGCAGAGTAAAAAAAAAAAAGCAGAGACTGAGTATAATAATCATACTAATTGCAGAACATGACAGGAAGTTCCATAAACTGCTGCTGTTGGCATATAAATATCAAACTGAGATAAGTCGGGCCTGATAATTTGTGTTCTCAGTATGAGAACTAGGCTATTAAAAGTAATCACAGTAACAAAAGGAACTGAAACTCAAAGGATACACAGCAAGCCAACACAATGCAGAGGTGAGGCCATGAGGGCCATAAGCAAGCAAAACCTATGATGAACATGAAGGCCGAAGTAAGCAGAACTGATGAACAAGCTAAAAACAGGAGGTGGGTTGAAAAAGAAAGTGAATGGGCAAGCTGATATGTAACGGGAGAAATTATTCTAACAGTTTTTTGGTGAAGACTTTAGGGTTTTTTTTTCTATGTATAGTGTCATGTCATCTGCAAATTGTGACAATTTAACTTCTTTACCAATTTGGATGCTTTTTATTTCTTTCTCCTGGATGACTGCTATGGTGGCTAGGACTTCCAGCCAGCCAGTAAGAGTGGACCAACGAAACAACAGTAAACATGCTTAAAAATATAGAGAACTGGCAGTTGCCAAAGGGGAGGTATGTGAAAGGGATACAGATGAAATGGGTGAAGGAGATTAAGAGAACACTTATGATGAGCACTGAGTAATGTACAGAACTGCTGAATCATTCTATTGTACATCTGAAACTAATAACACTGTATGTTTAATTATATGTGAATAAAAATAAAATAATTTCCACGCCAAATTGGGGAAAATATATGCAACATATGGTAGCTTCAAAATCTGTGAAGAAACTCAAAAACAAGTCCCAAGGAAGATTTTTAACTGTTCTTCCTCATTAGGAATCAAGACATAAAAACTAAAACATCAAGAAAGACCACTTTTCACCTTTGCAACTGGCAGATTTTTTAGAAACTGTAATGTCGCATACTGGTGAGGATATGAAAAAATGGGCATTTTCATACACTACTAGAGGGATTGTACATTTAATTCAATATCAGGAAACAAGCAATGGATAAGTGCAAAGATTTATTTACAGAGATATTCACATCAATATTATTTATACAATATTAAAAGAGCAGTAATTGAACAAGAGCCCAAATATTAGATATGAATTAAAATTTTATATTAATGCAGTAAAATATTATGTGTCACTTTAAAAGAGATGTTATTAAAGCATATTTTAAAAAAATTTATGTTTATTTATTTTTGATAGAGAGACAAAACATGAGCTGGGGAGGGGCAGAGAGAGAGGGATACACAGGATCTAAAGCAGGCTCCAGCTCTGAGCTGTCAGCACAGAGCCCAATGTGGGGCTCAAACTCATGAACCACAAGATCATGACCTGAGCTGAAGTTGGACACTTAACCAACTGAGCCAGCCAGGAGGCCCTAAACCATATTTAATAGCATGTAACATGTTTGAAATCTGCTAAATTTAAAATATCAAGCAACAAGATTTCATTAATGACCCTAACTTCAACATCTGACAAAGACTGCCACCCCAACCAAAACCTCACTTTTGAACAGAAACAAGATAGTAAAAAATAAAACAGAAAATAACATTAAAAATAGCAAATTTAGGTAACCTAATTCAAAATCATTTAAAGCAAAAAATTTTCTTCTAGAAATGCAAGGTAGGTTCATTATTAAGAAAGCTATTAAATGGGACACATACAACAAAAGGTCAAAGAAAAATATTTACTTCCATGTCAAAATAATCACTTACTTGACTGAGACAGCTATTCCTTTGTCCAGATCACGTTTTTACATAGTAATGGAAGGATTAATTCCTCCTATCCTGAACAAGAAATTTAGGTTTTTGACACAGCAAATTACCAAAACCACGGCCTCCTACCTTGACTAAGGACAGTGTTCCCATCTAAGGTAACTTCTATATTAGACTCACTTATGGGCTTAAGTAGCTTAAGTAGCATAGAATACATACGCTGGTGAAGAACATAAACACTAGAGCTGATAATTTAAGAATAAGAAAAAATGACAAATACTCCAAGTCATGCAAAGAAAAACCTATCTATCGTACCAAACCCAGACAAAGATGCTACAAAAAAAAAAGAACTACAGGGCAACAGCAAACTGCATTCAACAATACATTAAAGGATCATTAATCATGATCAAGTGGGATGTATTCCAGGGATACAAGGATGGTTCAATATTCACAAATCAATCAACGTGATACACATTAACTAAATGAAGGATAAAAATTATAAGAGCATCTCAATAAATGCAGAAAAAGCACTTGACAAAATCCCACATCTGTTCATGATAAAAACTCTCAACAAAGTGGGTTTAAACAGAATATATCTCAACAGACCACTCCAGATTGGTAGGAAGTGGTTTTAATAAGGGAACTTATGAGGCTTGTCTTGTGCAGCCACAGACTAGCAGATGTCTGCACCGCTCTGCCAGAGTAGGTATAGAGGCCTTAATGTGGTTCAGTCACATGTGCCATCCAGACTGTCTAAACCACACCTTACCCTCTCAAGGCTCCATCCTTGAAACAGTTCCTAGTGTGGAAACCATACATTCCAAGGACAGGGAAGGAGTGAGGAGCCTCCATTTGCGTGGGTCAAGCTCAAGGGTCAACTGGTGATCACGTCATGTCAATGACGTCCTCCAACACTGAAGTCAGCAGGTCAACTCTGACAAATGCACTTTCTTAGGGAAGCCTTTGATAACTCTGTTGCACATGTGAAGGGATTATTTACTGGGTGTCTAGCTCTGTGTTCAAGAGAAGGAGGAAAAGGAATGAAAGGAGAGCACCTGGTGCCTGCACTCCCCTGAGGGCAAAAGTCATTCTGCGTTGTAGGTATTCCGTATGGGTCAGCTTGTCTGTGATGTGACTACAGATTCCGAGGCTCAGGCAAAGCGAGTGAAGATGGTCTACCAAGATTTGGACCCACTGATCGTGATATTTGAGGTAGTGAGTTCAAGGGTAGTGCTAGAAGAGCACATTTCAGTGGTGTTTCAGTTAAAATGCTTTTGGCTACTGTGACAGGAAGGAAAATCTAACTCAAAGTGGTGTTAAAACACAGGGGCTTTATTGGCCCCAGACTGGACCAGTGTCAGCAAAGAATCTGATTTTGTGCCTCTCTTCTCGGCTGCCCATAGTCCAGGCCTTAACTATGGACCATTTAAGTGATCCCATCCGGGGGCTGATCCCTTAGGAGCCCAAAACAAACACTAGTCCAATTGGTTTAAGTGCAATCCAGAAGATGCTGCTACCTCTGAAATTACTAACCTGGCTGCTGCTGAAATACTGAGCCTCTGCTACGAGCTGACTTTTGACAACATGTATGTAGCTCCAATCTCTGATAAAAACTCTCAACAAGCCTGGTTAAAAAGAAGAGACTCAAAAAAACAAAAAAAAAAAGAAGAGACTCTCCCCTTAAGGGGAGTATAATTAGTGTCCTACTGCCATTATTTGTGACTGTAGCTTATGCCGCCTAGTTTACTTGGAAACCCTTTTAGTTCTTCTGATCCTCTGCAGGGGTGATTACAGACTGGGTAACCAGATAATTTACCCCAACTGTTTCAAGAAAAAACTGCAGGATGACATGATAATCTACATGGAAAACCCGATCGACTCCATCAGAAGCCTACTAGAACTGATCCAAGAATTCAGCAAAGTCGCAGGGTACAAAATCAACGTACAGAAATCGGTTGCATTTTTATACACCAATAATGAAGCAACAGA
>JAQQST010001673.1:0-11997 GCA_028646485.1 Cryptoprocta ferox | reverse complement strand
CTTGAATACTGAAAACAAACTGAGGGGGGAAGGGGGAAAAGTAATGGGGGGTGATGGTCATGGTGGAGGTCACTTGTGGGGAAGAGCACTGGGTGTTATATGGAAACCAACCTGACAATAAAGTATAAAGTTAAAAATAAAAATAAAAGACTTCCCCACAGAGAAATACAGTAGATAGTCTTCAGTCACATTCTATGCCCAAGGAGAACAAGGTTTGTGAAGGTCCCATGATGACCTAAGCCCACGGTTGGCAAAGTATGGCCTCCTTGTCATCTGCATCACAGGAGAGTTGTCAGAAAGGCAACCTGTGTCATTAATCCAGACCTACTGAACCAGAAAATGTGGGTTGAAGCCTGGTAATCTGTTTATACAAGCCCTCCATATGATTCATGTTAAGCTAAAATCTGAGAACCACTGGTCTCAGTTCATAAAATTATACTGATGACGAAGCCTGGTTTCAATGCTTTGAGTTCCATCTTTGCTTTAACTACCTTGATTTTAGTGTTGATGCAATAAATGTTTTGTTGATGGTGTTGTTAACAACTCTGGAAATAATGATAAACCTCTGTCAAATCATCTTCTCTCACTGTCTACTTTCTTAGTTAAAATCTGTCTTGAGTATCTTTATGTTCACTGCAATGCATTTAAAGAGATCTGATTTTAAAAACAGAGTTCTCTCTTTTTAACCAAATTCTTCCTATAAATCATTCTCATGCGTTCATTTTCATGGTATCCTCCAACTCTTTTCAGCTTCCTCATTCCATGTCTGTCGTTTCCACTTTATCTCTTTCTCTCTGGCCTCTTTATATTAAACGTGATCACTGCTTACACCTGCTCTAGCCCAGCTTATCGTAGTGAATGAATTTTAATGCCAAGTTGTTTGGATAGAATTTGAAACTGCAAAGGAGATTTATAGTTCAGGGAGCATCATCTGGAGAAGCCCTAATTTATTTTCACAGTTATGTAAAATTTAGATCTCTTGTGTCTGTAAACCCGCCTGGAAGCCAAAGCAATTGTATTTCACAGGTTGGTCTGCACAAATGATTTAGACCAAACTCTAGACAGCAGACACTGTTTTACTCACCTTCCTCCCTCCCCCAGGGAAGATTTGAACATTTTGTTCTCTGCTAGAAAGGAGAGAAAATTAAATTAGACTATCACAAATATAATCAAAATCAGAATGTCCTTCCACATCAACAAGCTGTATCCATCACCAAGAAAACTTAAGTAATCTAGTCTTCCCATCTCTCTAAATAAGACAGACACTTTGTTGCCCTATAGTGTAAGTAAAGTAGATACAATGTTCCCTTTGGGAGTATCTCCAGAAACAATCACTATGGCTATTTTTATTCTTTCCCAAGATGACCCTAAGAATGGAAACATAGCTTAAGAGTTGCTGTGTGGTCCTGACTCCAGAAAGACCAGCCTCTGCCAGGTGGCCTTTGAATGCAGGTGGCCTTTGAATGCTACTTAATCATGCAAACTCTGCCTGCTTCAATCAAATTTACCTTTATGCTATGTATGATCATTTAAGTCATTAAGTTAGGATTCAGTCAAAACATCTCCCAAGTTCAAGTGGTAGTTCTCTAGGTCACTAGCCAAAGGATACTTAAAAACTAAAATGGGGGCACCTGGATGGCTCAGTCAGTTAAGCAGCTGACTTCGGCTCAGGTCATGATCTCACGGTTCATGGGTTCGAGCCCCGCATGGAGCTCTATGCTGACAGCTCAGAGCCTGGAACCTGATTCAGATTCTGTGCCTCCCTCTCTCACTGCCCCTCCCCCACCCATGCTGTTTCTGTCTCAATAATAAATTTAAAAAAAAAGCAACTAAAACTTGTTTTGCTCAGCTGTAAACTAGAAATGTAATAATGACCATCACTCCCATAATAACGCTTGAGGATAAAATGAGCATCAGTGGTTCTCAAATGAAGGTAATTTTGACCCCCAGAGGATGTTTTACAAAGTTTGCACTTATTTTTGGTTATCAGAGTTGAGGGGGAAGGGGAATCTAATGGACAGAGACCAGGGATTTTACTAAACTTCCTATAAGCACAGGAGAGCCCTCCACAACAAAGAATTATCCGGCCCACAAGAGTCAATAGTGCCAAGCTTGAGAAACTCTGGATGAGATGGTATATGTGAAACTGCTTTGTAAATTAAAATGACAGTTATTCAACAAATGTTTATTATGTGTCAGGCATTGTCTTAGAAACCAGATGTTATGTTAAACCTAAATGCAGAGATGTGACTGCCAGATTGAAGGTGCTTCAATCAACCAAAAAGGACCCAATTTATTTCTTTGACCTTCCAATGCCTTGCCCATTGTCTTCAATATAGCATCAAGTGCTATACATGTTCTGCTTGCTTGTTAACTGATTCAGTCAAAACAAATTGCAAAGGTCTCTTGAGAACTGCCAATGTTTATTCTGTGTCACACATATCCCTATGTCAGACATCACCACAGATATTCAAGAACTAATAATGGTAATAATGGTCAATGAATACTTCACACTCAATTTTGTAATACCTTGATTTTTTTCTAGGTCAGCCCCCCCCCCAAAAAAAAAGAAAAAAGAAAAAGAAAAGAAAAGAAAAAAATGAAAGGATTAAGTATCAAAGTTTAGGGGTGCCTAGGTGGCTCAATCAGTTGAGCATCCAACTCTTGATTTCAGCTCAGGTCATGATCCCAGTATCATGGGATCAAGCCCCACTTCAGGCTCTGTGTTGACAGTGAGGAGCCTTCTTCGGATTCTCTCATGAGTGCTCTCTCTCTCTCTCTCTGCCCCCCTCCCCCTCTCCCCAATTAGCATGCTCTCTCTCTCTTCTCTCCCTCCTCTGTCTCTCCCCAATTAGCATTCTAATTTTAAACAAGTATCATAATCATAATGTAAAATAGTAATTACACTGATACAGTACTTATAATATGCCAGGCATGTACACATATGTTAATTTAATCCTCACAACCAAACTTTGCTCCCATTTTACATGTAAGGAAATGGAGGTACAGGGAAGTTAGGTAAGTTTCCCAAAGTCCTACAGCTAACTAGTGATGGAACCAGGACTTGAACCTCAGGACAGTATGTCTCCAGAGTCCACGTGCTTCATCTACCCCATTATTTATCACTGAAGCCTAGAAGCAGGTAAATCCATGTTATCTAGCAAAGCCATAGCTATGGAAGACATCAGCACACGTAGAATCAGTGGATCAGCTCAACACAGAAAAATCATCGTGTCCACCTGATTGCCTGCCTAAAAAAAGGTGCTGACATATTTAGGCTGAGTCATAATACCTCCAGTAAAGTTGTAGCCCTTCCAAAAAATCGTGACTCTTTTGTTTTGATCAAACTGTTTAAATGGCCAAGTACATGACCTTGTTATTGCCAAACATATGCTCACTGCAGGTGACATTTCAGTAGCTTTCTGAAGGAGACATTGCTGCTTTCACTTTGCTCCTATCAACTGTGCGAAATGGCCCCATTACCTCTGGTCCCTGCAACAGGAAACTTCAAAGGCAAATTGAGAGGAGAAGGAGAAACACTCATCTGAATGGCAAGCTGCCAGTAGGCAGACAATGTAAACTGACACACCATGTCCTTTCAGGAAGGAGGGGGTTTGGGGGCTCCAGAGCAGTCTGATGGAGGCTTCGAACGCAGTCTGAGCAACTGCCTTATGTGTTTTCCTATTTTTCCTCTTTCTTCTGCCAAATGTGATTGGATGTGATGCAAATTCTCCACTATGAAGCAGGTTTTCTTTCACAGAAACATACCGCATCTCTCTCCATTGGCCCCAAATTCACAAACTCAGTTTATTGTCCAGAACTTTGAAAATAACAAAACCAGAGAGAATAGTCCCCTGGTAAAGAAGCACTGGACTTCACTAAATCAGACTTTTTATCTGTTGAAATTATTTGAAGTCAATTGTTTTATTCTGGTTACAAAATCCATTTAAAAATAAGTCTCTTTAAAAAATCTGCTGAGAGTATAGAAAAGAACTTGATTTATTCATGCACCAAAATCCCATTTTAACAGTGTTTATGATATGGCTCGTTGACCAATCCTTCAAAACATAGCTATGAACAACAAAAAGCCTTCCACATTACATAATTAGCCTATAAAACAGATGTTCATTTCTTCACACGATGTGAGCATTCTTGAAAAATATTTTAACTCTAACATTCTCAAAAGATGTGCACTTTATAACATCAAAGTAAAGTTGCACCCAAAATGTTAGCAAAAGAAATTGAAACCATATATTGTAGTGACTGGCACAAATGTTTTAATCTTTGAGAAATTCTGCACGAGTGCAGAGAGACAGCTTAGTTTGCCAGTCACTAGAGATTACAACTTCTCTAGCTCTCAAGTCATAATCATAGGTAAGTAATAACTATGCACTATGGTGACTTGAAACTTTGGAACATTCTTATATAAATTAGCCTACTTTTCTCCTCATAAGTAGCATATGAGGTAGCTATACAGAAATCACTTGTTCAAGTTTAAAACTGAGGGCTCATGATACAGGTACTTTAAGTAACTCCCTGATCAAATACAAACTCAGACAAGTGAAACTTAAACCTGCTCTGCAGTCTCAGACCTGTTACCATCCTAATGGAGCAGCCATTCTTATGTGCCGGTAAGATGTTCACTTGTCTACTAAGTGTCCCTCCCGCCCCCGCCGCCCCGCCGGCTCCCTACTCTGTAAAGTAAAATAATTAAAATGTTTAAATGACTGTGATAAAAATGGTAGTTGTTTGTATTTCTAAATGGTCTTCCTTTCTCTAAACTCCCTCTGTTGCACATATCTAAAACCTAACTCAAAGTAGTTTAAGCTAACCAGAGAATTTATTGGCACATGGAAATAAATATATATATATATTAATTTATACCTTATATGTTATATATAAACTCTAGGAGCATATGTTCAGATATAATTGGATCCAGGATTCAACTGATGTTTTCAGGACTTGTTCTCTCTCCATCTCGTTTTTTTTAAAGGCTACATTCTCGGATTTCACATGGCAGCCTCAGAACATTCACACTTACATCATCCTTACTGTAAACCCTACCAGTGGGAAGAAAACTTCTCTCCTTCCTACTAGTTCCAGAAAGTCCTACTGGGTGTGGTTAAGTCACATGACTAACCCTGAACCAATCATTTTAACATTGGTCTGTCCATGCATAAGCCCAAAGATAGAGTCAGACCCTCTGAACAAAATGGAGTAGTCATGAGGAAGAGGTGACCCCCAAGAAAAATCAGGGTACATGTTACCAGAGAGAAGTAATTTTGAGTTAGAAACATCAGCTATCCACTTGTCTCGCCAAAGTAATACATAATATTGATATATATAATATATATGATAATGCTATATCACTTTCTTTACTTTCAAAAAAAGTTATAACTCCCTTTTATCTCCAAAGCTAGAAATTGCTGTATTATATTATATGCCCTAAGACTGAGTAAAATTTCATGATTCCTACTAAGTAGTAACATGAAAATCTTTGGAAACCTAACCAAGTTAATAACTGCCTAAGCAAAATAAATAGTGTGACACTGCCTGCTCTTTTTCTCAGTTATTTATACATCAAAATCTAACTTTTCTTCACTAATATCCAGACATGCCCATTAAACTCCACCTGCCAAAATTTTAAAATACAAAGGCAAGCCAGATACTAAAGATGTTGTCTCTGATCTAAATTTTAATTTACTCCTATCAAAAATGAGAGAATAAAAGAAAAAGAAATATTTACCATCATGCCCGCTCTGCTTCTAAATAAGACTATGCTTCAATTAAGAAAAGAGGCCCCAGTTACAGACCTGATATTACCCAAAACCTGCATGTTCTGTGTTAAGTAAAAAAGTGTTAAAGTTATGATATTCTTTAAGAATTGAGAACACTTTGTTAAAAAAATGATATTTGTAACTTACAATTGGTACAAAGAACTCATCGGTATATTAACGCATGGAAACGAAGCCAACCAAGACTGTCATTCAAAATAATCCTACCATTTCTTCTAGGTTTTCTATGGGCTGCTTTAAGCTCTTGCATATCCCCAAAGTTAACTGGCTTTGGATTATCAAAATGATTTGAAAGGTTCAGTAGAATTCATTTCCTTAAAAATATACTCTGTGTTGGCCATAGTAACCTCACAATATCAAAATAAGAAAGTTTAAGAATGCTCATGTTTCATGTAGAAACAGTGATAGAAACAAAACCAAGGACCCTCCTAGGGATACTGCAGGTAACTAATGGCAACTCTTAAATCTGGACATCAAAACCCTCTATTGCTCCTAACACTAATATGGGATAATTCCATTCAATGTCAACTACTTAAATGACTACATGGTAAAAACTGGTTATTTCCTCTGTAATTACTGGTCATCTGTCTTCTATTACTACTCATCTAAAAATGCTTTCTTGAAGATCTCTTTCTTGACAATTAAAGGATCTTGTCTCCGTCTTCATTCTTTTTCATCCTTTTCAATATTTTTTTTAACTATATTTTTATTCTGGTAGGTTTCTTTCTCTTGTGCAAATACTCAATGCTGGTTTCCATCTACATTTGGAAAAACTTTTCCATATGTGCTATTCCTCTGTTTCCCTAAACCTGAATGAGTTTTAAAAAAAACTAATATTTTTTAACATGTATTCTTTTACTTAATAGTACCTTGGAAAGCATTCATATAATAAGTGGAACCTGAGATTTGAATGAAAAGATCAAAATATATAGTACCATTGCTCTGATTCACTAGTTAACTATCTGAGGGTAAAACACACATAGGCCTTATCAACCTCCATTTCTTCCATTTGAGTTTATAGGGTCTAGAAAGGCAGAGAGCTATTTCCCCAATGATACGGTAAGCTCCTCAAAAGTAAGAAGTAGTTTCTGTTTTTTGTGTTCAAAGTACTTGAGCAGTGTCTGCCCTAATGGAGAAAATAGGAACCTTTTTAAAAATATCAAATTTTGCTATTGTCTGGTGCATATGGTATATGCAAGAGAGTAATAAATATACTAAAAATGTATGTGGATGAATATTAATCTATATGCTAAGGATATATGATTTATCCTGTATTTAATGAAAAGACTTGAGAGGTTTTGTACAGAACTTAATACAAATTATTTAATATATATGAAAGCACTTAGAACTGTGTCTGCCATACAGTAAGCTCCCTATACTTATTATATCTTTATCAGACTATCTATGGTTCCTTTTATAAAAATTTCTATTTCAGTTTGTTCTGATTTACCCATGTTCATATTCAAATGTCTAAACCATCGAGTTTGCCTTTAGTATTTTCAAGGCATTTTCTTTGCAAAAAAGAGACTGCAAGGAAATTGCTCCCACTTTTGGTCTCCTATTCTAAGTCTAGTTTCCAAAGTCAACCACCTCCTTTAATCCACAGAACTCACTCCAAGTTAAAAAATCACTCAACTCCAAACATGAAAAGTTTTAGCTTGAAAGGAGCTACAGCATCTGCCTCCACACCAGGGACCACAAAGCCTGAGTGAGCCACTGTGGCTGCGTGCGAGCGTGCATGAAAGAGATGAGCCTGAGCATGTTTGCTGTGTGATCTTTGCAAAAATGAAGAAAAAACCACAGAGGAAACCCACCTCAGGGAATTGGATAAATGAGCAGGCAGCTCTATACAGACCACAAAAACTTAATCAAGCTTTGGAACAATTTTATTCTAGTTTGTATTCTTTGGGAATAACTTCCTTAGCAGCAGCTAAATGGGGTTCCCTAAGGCCTGCCAAATATCCCATTTAAATTAGCATGTATTTGCATATATTGACATGCAGAAAAATGCATTGCCAGACTACCAAAGGTGTCCTTCCACACATTCAGGTAGGTCATCTTCCTCTGTGGCTGTCTAGGCAAACAAGGCCAGCATGATGCAGGAGCAGGGACTTGAAAGTCCAGGATTTTCCTCCTTTGTTTTTGTGACTGAATACCTATGCTGTCCCAGGCAACTCAGTCCTTTTTGCAGGCCTTAGTTTTCCTCATTTAAAAATAAATAACAAATGCCAGAAAACATCTAAAATTTCTTGTTTCTGAAATTCTTTTCTATTAACCACATCTTCCCAGTAGAATAGCAGTTAATCTAAGTTAGGAACAGGCAAATTCCAATCAGAAGCCAAATGCTCCCTCAATTTTTTTTTTATAAAGTTTTATTAAAACATGACCCACTCACCTGTTTATGTCCTGTCTATGGGTGCCTCTTCCCAATGAGAATCCAGAGACCAGCCATGGGGAAGTGAAAAGCATTTACTATATGGCCTTTTGCAAGAAAAGTTTGTTGCTTTTTGATTTAAGTGAAAGTAAGTGGGATTTTTTTGTGTTTTATCTATTTCTTATGCTAAGAGTGTCTTCAAATATGAGGAAATTGAGAGTCCCTGCATAAACGTAGCACTCACAATTATTTGTTCTACTCTTAAGAAGCAACAGAGCAGCAGAACTTTACTTATTTTCCCAATAATAGGACAGCTAGACTTCTTTCCTGGTGACCCAAGACTCCAAGAACAAATGTTCTCTAGGGAAAAAAGTGGAAACCACAGTCTCAGAAATCCCATAGCATCACCTCGGCTGTACTGCATTGGATGAAGCAGCTTCAAGCTCCCTGAAATTCAAAGGAAAGAGACAAAGACTCCACATCTCAATAGAAAAGCCTGGTCTGGATCACCCAGCTGACGAACCAAGCAGCACTCAGAGATCTTGGAAGGCAGAAGGTTTATTTCACACCAGAGGACTCAGAGATCACTGTCCAGAGGGCCACCTAAAGAGACAAGCCAAAGTACACATGGTGGAGAGTCCCAAATATCACTAAGAGTAGGGAAATAAAATAACCAAAGTCTCAACAAAAGAGACCAAGAGACACCATTAAAAGACCATTTCCTGAACAGACAGGCCGTGGACAGTCAATGAGCCTCCTTTAATATAGCAGTCCTCACAGATGCAGAGCACATAACAAGCTTTTAAAACTGACGAGAGACAGAAAGCTAGCCAAAATGATGAAATGGAAGAACTCTCCTCTAAAGAAATTCCAGGAAGAAGTGACAGCTGAAGAATCAGTCAAAACAGATATAAGCAACATAACTGACCAAGAAGTTAGAACAATAGTCATAAAATTAATTGCTGGGCTTGAAAAGGGCATGGAAGACATCAGAGAAGCTATTGCTATGAAGACTATGGACATTAAAGATAGTTGTGATGAATTAAAAAATGATATAAATGAAGTGCATAATAAAATGGAGGTGGCCACAGCACAGATTGAAGAGGCAGAGAGGAGAATAGGTGAATTAGAAGACAATTGTAGAAAAAGAGGAAGCCTAGAAAAAGAGGGAGAAATTGATCCAGGAGCACGAAAGGAGAATTCAAGAACTGAGTGATGCAATTAAACGGAACAATATCTGTATCAGAGGAATTCCTGAAGAAGAAAGAGAGAGAGGGGCTGTACTTGAACAAATTATAGCTGAGAACTTCCCCAATCTGGGGAAGGAAACAGACACTGAAATCCAAGAGGCACAGAGAACTCCCTTCAGACCTAACTTCAATCAATCTTCTGCACGACATATCATAGTGAAACTGGCAAAATATGAGGATAAAGAGAGAATTCTGAAAGCAGCTAGGGATAAAAGGGCCCTAACATACAAAGGGAGACCTATCAGGGTGGTTACAGATCTACCTACTGAAACTTGGCAGGCCAGAAAAGAATGGCAGGAAATCTTCAATGTGATGAATGGGAAAATTATGCAGCCAAGAATCCTTTATCCAGCGAGCCTGTCTTTCAGAATAGAAGGAGAGATAAAGGTTTTCCAAAATAAACACAAATTGAGAGAATTCATCACCACTAAACCAGCCCTACAAGAAATCCTCAGGAGGACTCTATGAGGGAAATGTTGCAAGTAATGCAAGGTACCAGAGACACCACTATAAGCATGAACCCTACAGAGAACACAATGAGTCTAAACCCATATTTTTCAATAATAACACTGAATGTAAATGGACTAAATGATCCAATCAAAAGACATAGGGTATTAGAATGGATTAAAAAAAAAAAAAAACACCCAAAATCCATCTATTTGCTATCTACAAGAGACTCATTTTAGACCTGAGGACACCTTCAGATTGAAAGTGAGGGGATGTAGAAATATCATGCTACTGAAAGTCAAAAGAAAGCTGGAGTAGCCATACTTATATCAGACAAACTGGACTTTAAAGTAAAGGCAGTAACAAGAGATGAAGAAGGGCAATATATAATAATTACAGGGTCTATCCAATAGCAAGAGCTAACAATTATAAATGTCTATGTACCAAATTCGGAAGCACCCAAATACATAAAACAATCACAAACAGAAATAATCTTATTGATAACAATGTGCTATTGCAGGGGATTTTAATACTCCACTTACATCAATGGATAGATCAACTAGACAGAAAATCACTAAGAAAACAATGGACCTGAAGGACACATTGGAACAGATAGAATTGATAGATATATTTAGAACTCTGCATTCTGAAGCTAGGAAATTCACCTTCTTCTTGAGTGCACATGGCACATTCTCCAAGATAGATCACATACTGGGTCATAACAGCCCTCAATAAATATAAACGAACTGAGATCACACCATGCATACTTCCAGATCATGATGCTATGAAACTTGAAATCAATCACAGGAAAAAGTCTGGATAACTTCCAAAAACATGGAGGTTAAGAAACACCCTACTAAAGAACAAATGAGCCAATCAGGCAATTAGAGAAGAAATTTAAAAATATATGGAAACAAATGAAAATGAAAATACAACAATCCAAACTCTCTGGGATGCAGCAAAGGCAGTCCTAAGAGGAAAGTACACTGCACTCCAGGTCTATTTGAAGGAACTAGAAAAAGTGCAAATACAAAATCTAAGAGCACACCTAAAGGAACTAGAAGGGGAGCAGCAGGAATACCCCAAACCCAGCAGAAGAAGAGAGATAATAAACATTAGGGTAGAAATAAACAATATAGAATCCAAAAAAACAAAACAAAAACAAAAACCAGTTGAACAGATCAATGAAACCAAGAGTTGGTTTTTTAAAAAAAATAAAATTGATAAACCTCTAGCCAGGCTTCTCAAAGAGAAAAGAGCACTCAAATAGACAATCACAAATGAAAATAGATTTATTACAACCAATCCCTCAGAAATATAAGGAATTATCAGGGAAGACTATGAAAAATTATATGCCAACAAACTGGACAACCTGGAAGAAATGGGACAAATTCCTAAACATACACACACTACCAAAACTCAAACAGGAAGAAAGAAATACTGAACAGACCCATAACCAGTGAAGAAATTGAATCAGTTATCAAAAATCTCCCAATGAATAAGAGCCCTGGGCCAGATGGCTTCCCAGGGGAATTCTACCAGACATTTAAATCAGAGTTAATATCCATTCTTCTCAAGCTATTCGGAAAAAAAAAAAAAAAAAAATGGAAGGAAAACTCCCAGACTCATTCTACAAAGCCAGTATCACTGATTCCCAAACCAGAGAGAGACCCCACAAAAAAGGGGAACTACAGGCCAATATCCTTGATGAACACAGATGCAAAAATCCTCATTAAGATACTTGCAAATCAAATTCAACAGCATGTAAAAAGGATTATCCATCATGATCAAGTGGGACTCATTCCTGGGTTACAGGGCTGGCTCAATATTCGCAAATCCATCAATGTGATACATCACATCAACAAAACAAAAGATAAAAACCATATGATCCTGTCGATAGATGCAGAAAAAGCATTTGACAAAATACAGCATCCTTTCTTAATGAAAACCGTCGAGAAAGTCGGGATTGAAGGAACTTACTTAAACATCATAAAAGCCATCTATGAAAAGCCCACAGCTAATATCATCCTCAATGGGGGAAAACTGAGAGCTTTCCCCCTGAGATCAGGAACACGACAAGGATGTCCACTCTCACCACTGTTGTTTAACATAGTGCTGTAAGTCCTCGCAT